>VWYK01071509.1:777-36493 GCA_013399775.1 Semnornis frantzii | reverse complement strand
TCACTATGCAGATCAACTTTTCTCTTTGTGTCACTCATTATGTCAAATCCTCCTCTTCATTTCTGATAACCTTGATATATCAATCATCTGCTTCCTTCAGTTTCCCCAGTTGTTCTAACAATGCCACTTACAATGTTTTCTAATACCGCTCATTGTCATACTTAGGACTTCATTTTCTCCAACGGCCCGGAAATCTTATGTTTTCTATTTGTCCCCAATCTGAGCATTATTTAACTTGTCACTGCAACAAGACTAAGACTTTTGTCTGCAAAAGATACTTGGCTTTAGATAATCTCATTTGATGTTTCTCAGTTACAAGCTTTTTAATGGTTACTGCTGCAATATCAGTGATTTGATGATTGGCACATCACAGAGGTTTTTAAATTAAAAGGAGCTGTACAAACAAACCTAGCCTGTTCACTTCTACCTCAAGACTAAATATATCCTTCACATTATGCTACCGAGT
The DNA here is from genome assembly GCA_013399775.1 of Semnornis frantzii. NCBI lineage: Eukaryota > Metazoa > Chordata > Aves > Piciformes > Ramphastidae > Semnornis > Semnornis frantzii. Next base: position 36,027 of record VWYK01071509.1, on the reverse strand, counting down.
TCCTATTTATTAACTGTGCTGAACTGAATGGGTACTCTGACTTTTAAACTATTATACTAACACAATTAAATCCAATTTGTATGAGCTTCAAGTTTATCATGCAATAGTTTGTCTCTTGCATATTGGTTTTTTTTTTCATCTTTAATTTTCATATTCACATGAAACATTGCCAGTGTCTTTTCCCCCTTACTTGTGGTCTACATGTAAACTTTTTTATTTTTACAGCTTCCTCTTTCATTATCAATGCTTAATTTTGTTAACTAGGACATATTTTTTGTAAACTGTGAAAAGTAAGAGAAACAGTTAAGTAGTTTTCTCATTGACATTGCTATGAATCATGTTTTTTTATATGGTGTTGGATTTTCTCTAAACTGGAAATTCAGGCTGTGAATTGGAAGAGACAGTCATGATATTTTTGTATTTTCCAAGAATCATGGAGCAATGCAACAATGGAAAGAGTAACAGCATCCTGCTTTGCTATTGTGACCCACAGCTGTCATTGAGAATGGTATCATGATGAAATGATGTCATCTTTTGTAATAAAGCACAGATCAAGGCACAACACGATTGTGACAAAAAGATAAAACAACGTGGTGGTTTGGCCCTGGCTGGCAGCCAGATGTCCACCAAATACACTCTTCTTCTTAGGTGGACAGGGGAGAGAGAAAACATAACCAAAGGCCACTGAGTCAAGATAAAAGAAACTGAATAGGACGAAAAGCAAAAGCAAAGGCTGCGTGTGGAAATAAGAGCAAGCAAAGATGTTATTCTCTACTCATCAGCAGACAACGTTCAGTCACTCTCCAGGAAGCAGGGCTTTAATACATGTAGTGGCTGTTCTGAGGACAGATGCTATCAATGAGTGCCTCCACACTTCCTTCTTTCACTTAGCTTTTAAACCTCAGCTGACATCATTGTTGATTTGAACGAGGGTAGAGAGGATCTTCAGAGGGACTTGGATAGGCTAGACCAATGGACCAGCATTAATGGATGAGTTTCAACAAGGCCAAACACCAGGTTCTGCACTTGGATCACAACAACCCCAAGCTACACTACAGGCTTGTGGCAGTGTGGCTGGGGAGCTGCCTGGTAGAAAGGAGTTGTAATAGACAGGCAGCNGGGCTGTTTAATGTGAAAAAAGGAGAGGCCGAGGGGAGACTTCATTGCTGTCTACAACTACCTGAAGGGACATTGTGGGGAGGCTGCTGCTGCTGGTCTCTTTTCACAGGTAGTTGGAGGCAGAACAAGGGGGAATGGCCTCAAGCTGAGACTGGGTAGGTTTAGATTAGAAAAAGTTATTCATGGGGAGAGTGGTCAGGCACTGATATGAGCTGCCCAGGGAGGTGGTTGGGTCAGTGACTCTGGATGTGTTTAAGGATTGTTTGGATGTGGTGCTTAGGGATATGGGTTAAGGTGAATCTTGTAGAGTAGGGTTCAGGTTGGACTTGGTGATCCCAAGGGTGTTTTCAAACCTGGATGTTTCTGTGATTCTGTGATTCAGTGATCGTATGGTATGGAATAAATACCCCTTTGGTCAGTCTGGGTCAGCTGGCTCAGTTGTGTCCCTCCCAAGACCTTACCCATCCCTCAGCCTGCTGTTAGGGAAGAAAATGTAAAAGCACAGACCAAGTTCCTGGCTCAGCTGTAGCCAAAACACTGGTATGTTATCAACACCCTGCTACATCACTGCAAAACACAACACTATGAAAGGTGTTCTGGAGAGAATTAACTCCAGCTCAGCCGAACCCAGTACACCAAGCAAACCAAGGGAACACTGCAGGGGACATGTGTATTATATACAGATATAAGTGTACACATATATTCATTTTTTCTTGTTTCTGGCATTTCATTTTAGCAGATTGTAATTTGTTATGTGGCAAAAGTATTTTCTATTAAGTGTACTTTCCCTGGAAATGTTAGCTTCTTTTTTGTTTCTTACCAGTCTCTAGTGGTGTGCAGTTAAATTTTTGTTACATCAGTGGAGGGTCCCCCTTTCTACATACATTTTATGCTAAATTTTCTTGTGATAATACTCTATTATTTTGTTCTATTTGCAGTAAAACTGTAGAAGAAGCTTGAGAACTCTCAAGTGACTCCATAGGTATTTGTTTTTGTGACTTAACCCCACCCCCCCAGCAAGATAACTCTGGATGTTTATCNCCTCCTGGGGTCTCTGATTTCTGGGAGGGGAGTTGTGTGTCTGTATTACCTTAAACTTGTATATTTCTGTAAATATTCCTGTATATACTGTATATATTTGCTTGTATATTGTGCTGAGCTGTAAATATAGCTTCATCTCTTAACTTCCAGTCCGGCTGAGATCTAGTCTGGGTCATTTCAAAGTGTGGGGGGGCGGGGAACTCCCAAACCGTCATGCAAAAGTATTTTCTGGAAATATTCTTTTGAGCTTCAGGATTGTCATGTCTCAAAGAAATTTAGAAAGGTGATGGGCTCCACAGAATTTTTCTTTTTTTTTTTTTTTTTTTCCTAATATATCCTTCCCCTTAAAGGCACAGTTCTAACAAGATCTTTGTCTTTTCTACAGATCAACCTAAGTTGTTCCTTTTCCAACGGGTGAGACTTCACTTAATTCAGATAGAAATAGAAATTTCAGTATCAGGCTTCATTTGTTTAGAAGACCTGAAGTCTTTCCTCCTGAGATGTGAGATTCTCTAAATTTCATGGATTGTCATAATTTATGTGAAATTTTGGATTTCTGAAGTTTTTCTGAAAACCAAACTCATTGCAAATGTAAAGTCTCCTCTTTTCTTAATTAGGAGTGTGATGGGTTAAAGCAGATCCCTCCCCCAGTAGCTTAGATTTACCACAACTCAGAATTTGGAAAGTTGAAAAAATAAATTTTTTTTGTTTGTTTTTTGTTTGTTTGTTTTTTGCAGTTACTAAATATAGCAGTATAAGGAGAATAAACTACTACAGAATATAATAACCTTAAAGAAGATGGGGATGGGGTAAAGCCGTGGAAAAGCAGCAGCCAAAACAGCGGCAGGGGAAGATAGCAGCGGGTGCAGCAGAAGCAGCAAAGGGGAAGATACAAACTGTGCTTTCAGACATAAACCTTTTGATGCTCCAATGAAATATTCAGAGATAAAGCTTTTGATGATCCAATTAAATTATATTAACTTATCTATTTTTGCCATTTTGTGGCCTATCCCTGGAATGTTCTCCTCTCCACTCAGAGGCTCCAATACTCTTCCACTTTTAAGTGTCTCTGTTCCCAATTTTTTTTAATGTCTGAGCTAGAAATCTAGCTCAAACAGCCACAAGGAGTAACGATTTGTTTTCTCTGGCTCAAGTACTATAATTACTAGGGGTAAAACATCTCTCTGTCTCAGCCTTTCACTCTAAATTGTTCTGTTTTGGATGAAATTAACTATGAATTCAGAAAAGGAACGACTTTGTTGCCTAGGGTTTAAAGCATACATGTGGAATAAAAGAATTTTGTGAGCAGTAGTTTAAAAAAATGCTCCCAATTAGGCAGATAATATTTTGAATCTTGGTTGTCATAACTGAAGTGCTATGATCCTCTCATCATGTGTGTGAGTGCATGCTCTACAATCCATTTTGCAAAAGTAATTTGAATTACTTTAGAAAACAAGGGAATTAACCATTTTTAGAGCTTCTTTTTTTTGTTTGATTGTTTGGTTTGGGGTTTTTTGGGGTTTTTTTTGGTTCTGTCCAGCATAGTCACTAACTTTGATAGCTAATGAACCAGTTCCTGAAGTTTCAGATCAACCATAACAACTTTTGCTGCAGATAAAATACTCACATACACACAAAAAATTGATCAACATTTCTTCCTCCAGACACACATTGAATAACTGAGAGCAAGAGGAGATGGAAGAGCATCTGACTCTGGAGACTTTCAGAACCCTCCTGGACATGTTCCTGTGCAACCTGATCTAGGTGTACCTTTTTAGCAGTGAGGTTGGACTAGATTATCTCCAGAGGTCCCTTACAACCCCTTTTGTTATGTGATTATATTATTCTTTGACCATTTGCAGTGACATCTGCAGAAATACACCATAGGTCTTGTCCAGGACGGATAATGTTTTGTTTGCTTTGTGTTTGCTAGGTTGTGTCATGAGAAAGAAAGTTTAGAACAGAGTTGCAAAAGATAAAAGCAAGGACTTGATGAGAGCAGTCCTGTGGATCACAAGACAACGTGTGGAAAATCATCCGAAGTGCTTTGCTTAGTAATATCACAGTAGGCACAGGCATAATCAAATGACTCAGTAGTCTTCCTGGAAAGTTTGAGAGTGAATGGCTAGTAAGGGTCTTCAAAATAAAATCAATGTAATTGAGAAAAAACAGCAACTGGGAGGACGCAAGCAACAAGCAACTGGTGTTTGCAGAAACTGTCTGAACAGCAAGATTTTCGTAGCTCAAAAAGAGAAATAGCTTTTTAACTGAGGTGCAAGCTAGTGGGAGCAGGGCAAGACTTCCAACTGTGTGAGTGGCAAGGGGAAATCTCTTGAAGAACTTAGACCGAAAGAACATACACAGCTAATAAAGAGAGACCTGGGAATTAAAGGTGGCCTGGGGTTTGGGTCCTGGTAATGATCAGCAAGGTGGTGCTCTAGCATTCTTCAGGGGATGGAAGGTCAAATGTTAAATCATCAAAGTATCGTAGTTTCTGAGAGAAATTATTTGAGGAATATAATGACAACTGGCAAAGTTATCTGAATCTGGTCTTTTTTTTCTTTTCTTTTTTTTTTTTTTAACAAAAGAAACAAATCTACTAAGATTTTTCTAATCTAGTAAAAATTAAGATCTAGTTTGAGAGAAACATGAGATATTTTATGCCTATACTGTTAAGAAAGGCTATAGGCAACTGGAAATAACATTATACTCCAGAAGATTCTTGCCAACCTCAGTGAGAGATATTGCTAACTGTGTTACCTGTAATATACCATTTTGGCAGGGGCACAGACTGAGTAGGCATAAAAAGGTTAAAATTATTTTAAAAATAGAACAGAGAATCAGAGAAAAATATGGCTGACAGACGGTATCTAGCATGCGCGAAAGCTTTCCACAGAGACATATGTCATGAACTGTTCATATTGAAACAGCAAATATACTAGCCTTCTAATTATTTTAGCATTAGAATTGGTTTTATGTTAGCCAAGTGAAAGGACTCTGTAATGGTACAGGGTAGGATCATAAAAGAAGAATGTTTAACCTTCCCTCCAAACTCATTTAGTCAGATCCTTTCCTAGCAAAATTCAATTGGCTCCAGAAGGGCTGCACCAGAGAGAAATTCGTTCCAGTTTGATTTTTGCAATGTGGCATTCAGATCACCCATTCTTCTGTGCGTTCATTTAATCTGAAAAATCATGACATGTAGCAGATTGGTCTTCTCTTGAGGAAGAATGATTGTTCAATACTTATAGCTGGGTCCTGGCCTGTCAGGGACTGCTCTACATAGAAGATTTCTCCACCTGCTGCTGTCTCATTCCTGGCAGCAGACTGATTTTGCTCTCTGCCAGCATCCTGCCCTGCTGTGCACGAGGCTCCCTGGTAACGTCTGTCATTACCACTGTTGTGAAACACAGCAATCTCTCTGCTGAGATCTTTTGCATTCCCATGCCGATTGTACTGTTTTCTTTTGCCATTAAATAACAGTCAAAATCCAATTTTTTAAATATTTCACAACTTCTGTAATTCCAGCACAACCTCATGAGCCTGGCAGACAACCAGTTCACATTAAATGCTGCTATAAACAGCCAAGGGTAGAGATGCTTGCTTCCTCAGTGTGGGATATACAGTTATACACCCAGATGCTGGCTTAGGAAATTCCAGTTCCTTACAAAATAGATCAAACTGAGTGGAGGGGCCACTTCGTACACCCTAATTTTGAGACAAAATATATAGCCTAGAGATTTTAACAGGAAATAGCTGTACATAAATAAAGCCTTTCATCTTTTCTAAGATCCAGAACTACACACAATTTTAAGAGCTGCCTTTTTACAGATACCTGAAAATTCTCTATTTGCATTCCTAATAAGTCAGCAATTTGAAAGTAATTTTTTAAAAGTTATTTTCCACCAAACACTTTTTTCCTGCATCTTCTTTAATAGGAAATATTCTGAAGAAAACATCCTTCTTTCTCAATTTTGGGAGCAGAAATTTTTTTGAGTCCTTGGTATTTTACTTTGTCAGCAATTAACATGGAAGTTAAAACCAAAACAAAACCACAAACAAAAACCAAAACAAAACCAAAACCAAACAAAACAAAACCAACCAAACAAAAAACCCCAAACAAAAACCCCAAAGAAACAAAAAACCCTGTGTATTCTTTTATTCTTTTTTAAGTTTTGGGCTGGCATGAGAACATAGTATAGTATTAGGTCTTATTAGCATGGTGATGGGATAACGTTCACTAAAAATTTGTAAAATAAGAAACTCCTCACCCTTTATGAAAGTGAATTAGAATTAAACTGTGACATAAATAGGTGTTTTGGAGTGTTTGTTTGTTTTTTTTATTATATTCAAGATACGCTATTAGTTCATGTAAGTTAGTTTAGAAAAAAAATCTTTTTCTTATACAATTTTATATTTGTCTTCTTAATGCAGATCTTTGTAAAGCTACCCCTAAATATTTTTGATGCAGCCATATAAATATTCCAATTGTTTGAGACTTCATGCACATTTTCTGGGCATAGACTCAAGACATTTGGAAGAGTTTTCTGAAAAAAAAAAAACAACACAATGAAAATGTATGCCCAGAACCCCAGACCAACAAACAGCAGGTTTAATTTTTCTGGATTTATATATTGTATATTCAGTCTTCCATACTTCTACAGTTACAACCTTCTGGAGTCTACTAAACATCCTAAGGAGCACTTGCTAAACAGTTTTTAAACTTTATTTCCACTAGATGTCAGCAATGCACTCTCTAAATTCAAGTTCTCAGCTATCCCAAGCTTTCCCCATGTTATAGAAAACTTGTAACAAAGCACAGCATATTTAAACAGCCAGAGAAAAAGTAAATGACCATCATCTCTTCTGAAGAGACTCATGATGCTACTAAGCTTGTCCAGCTGCTGATGTGATTCTTAGCTTCTTCTGGGAAGGAGGCTTTATTATGTACTGGACCACTAACATGCTCTTTGGGGTCTTTTCCTCACGATTTCTGTACAATGCTGACTTTCTTATTCCTGCACATGTTTTCCTCTATTAGATTGTTAATAATAATTTATTGAGTTTTCTTTTGTTTTACTGTGAGACTATAGAGGGAAAATAAATAATTAATATATGTAGGACACTAGTGCTGTATTGACTATTTATCTGAACATTTTAGGGTAAAACAGAAGTACAATACACAGTGGAAAACGGTAGAAGAACAAGGGTCAGTAGTGGAAGCTGCCATCTTCATGGTTTCTTCTTCACCACAAATTCAGGCATCTAGCTGTAACATCCAAACCAAATACAGAATGTTGATGGGCTCTGGTTTGGTTTCACACAGATAGCTTTGCTGTTAGTTATTAAACCCCTCACAGCTCACTCAGATACAACAACAAAAACCTGCAGAATGACCTCTACCCAGACAGTATTTTCTGTGTGGTGCCAAAGCAGACATGACAGTTTTTACACTCGAATGTCCCTGGCACTACACTTGCATATTTCGGAACAGTGGGGTTTTTGTTTTCCAATAGTTTCTAGAAATTGTTTAACAAATTCTTTTGGAACAGCACTGATCTGTCAGAAGCTGAACTTTCAGATTTGGCCAAAACTGTGTAGAAAAAGATTCCTCCTGTCAGGGATAAAATTTCTGGTTAAAACCACAAAAAAGTAAGCCTCACTTCTGAGTGAAAGGGAAGCCTGGGAATTCATTTAGTTCATGATTGGCCTGACTCACAGTGGACTTTCAGCAGTCCAGAGAAGTCTCCTAACTGATGGAGTACAGATTGGGGTCTGGAACCATAAAAGCATTTAAGTATCAAGATTCATGAGAATGAGACACCAGATGATCTTTGTGTATCAAGCTTTAGAGGCTTTCTCTGGATTAATGATTAATAAATATAGAAAGTGAGGCAGCTACATGAGTTTAAAAAAAAAAATGCATGCAAAGACCTGGAATTCATGTTTCATCCCCAGGAAACAGAGGGTGTAGATGAATTCTCTGTCATCAGGTAAGTAAGAGTGGGTTTGTTCTCTGTTTTTCCAGTAAAACCTCAAAAACTGTTGGGCTTGTGCCAATATACAACTGAAAAAAATGTTGGAGGCTATGGGAAAACTGATTCTTGACCAGTTCTAATTATAAATCTGTCTGGTAGCGCTCTGCATTATTCAGGTTGTCTGATATGTGCCATTATATAGTACCATTTTCAGGTGCCTCTTTGCCAGAACATTAACCATTTGAACTGAAATTTTCCATTACTTTGAAGGAATTGGAAATGGACGTGAAAGACAGGCAGGTGGTAGGGAGAAATCAAAGATTAAAGGGAGATGTGAGAAAGTAGAGAGGAAGTTGTAGGCTAAAACCCATCACTGTGAGTTTAAGACAAAGAGTTTACAACAGCAGAAACCTGGATTTTGTTGGGCAAGAAAATAGAGAGGGGAAGCAGTGATCTGTTTGGTTAAATTCATTATGCAATACATTTTTTGTCCTGGCCTGGTTATCCCTGAAATTGAGTTTGCAAGGAGAGATAATGCTCGATCAGGGTTCATCCTGTAATAAAGACAGAACCAGGACAGGCTCATGCCGTCAGTATCAGTCCCACAGTACGATTTTCAAAGCTCAAGTCTCAGAATTTCTCAGTGTTTCAATTAAAAAACAGAAGAACACAGCTGCTAGAAGGCGGCAAAGATTATTTTCCCTGCATTGCTGGAACCGAAAGCAGAGACGGGAAAATTTAACTCTGGAAGAGAATGCTCAGTTGATTTAATAAGACCACTCTGTGTGGAAGTTCATCCTATTAACTACATCTTTCACAATGTCTGAAAAAATGCAGACAAGAAGAAAATACCTTCATTAACTCCCTAGCACATGCCTGTGCCCAGAGTAGTCCTGACACTGAATGAAGAGGCGAAGAAACTTTGTGAGAAAACAATAGCATTAGCTGTGTCATTAAAGATCTTCCCATGATGTGTACAAACATGACTGAGAGCAGGTTAGGAAAGGAGTCTGAATTTGGTCTTTCACCAGTTTTGAAACATGGGATGTTTTAACTTGTTTGTGTTTAATATGCACTAGTGGAGATAGGTTTACTCAGGATTTTAAAAATAAACCGTCTAAATTCAAGCTTCTGTACCAAAGTCCAAACCCTGACTCAGGTTTTGTTTTCTCTGTACTCAGTCAAATTTCCCTCTAACATTAGTAGGATTAGACTGGGTAAGAATTTAGCAAAAACTCATCAACGACTTCATGATTTGGCTCAGAGCTCAGTGAAAAATGACTCTTTGAAAGGACTGTCATGGAAATTACATGTATTTACCAAGTCAAACTATGGAATATTCAGTGATTCATGGCAGTGTGGTTTTTATTAGAGCTTCTCTGAAACACAGCGGGCTTGCTTAGCAAGGGTTCACGCAAACATTTTCTTTGGTTTCATGCTGCAAAGGTTCACATGCTGCAAGTTTCACTTTGAGCTTTGGGTTTGAGTCTTGGAAATGCCCCACTTTCGCTCAATTTTTGTATCCAAAGCATAGTGTAATAAATCTGGCATGAATTGGAACCAAATTCTCACTGGCTGAAGTCCACCCAAAGTTGTGAAGGTAGTTTAGAGGCTTTGTCTGCTAAGTGGCTTTTTGTTGTTCTTATTTGTACCACTGACATCATGTTGACATTCAGCTTTCTTCTCCTAGTGTGCTCCAGATTGGATGGTACTTTCCCGAAATTGCCAAATATGATAAAATGAATGTAAAAGCTATGAAGGTGGGAAAAAGATAGCACTATATTTGAAGGTCTGTACTAGAAACAGGTTTCAAAAGAAACATTTCCAGAGTTTCTTCAATGGTATAACTCCATTTTATGCATTTCTTTTTTCATTTAAAATATAGTGCTATTAAACCACATTAGATAAACCACCCTTATTTTACAACACCTTTGATATGTTAAGACTTCTCCATAAGCATCCATGAAGTTATCTTGCTGAGCAACCCTTGAGTACCCAGGTAAACATCTTTTCATTAAGTCTCTGTCAGGCACCTTGTGTATAAAGACCATTTAGTTACTAAGCTATTTGGTGCCATTTCATTGCTTCCCTTTTTCTCATTATCACATTTGTTCCTCAGTCTGTAGAAGTTCATGTCTGTGGGGTTTTTTTTATGTTCGTTTGTTCAGGTTTTGTTCCATTTTTGCATAAGTAACTTTAAGACTCTTCTGATTTTCTTTTGTTTGAATGTAAACTTTCAGCTCCTTTCTCCTACTGTTTTCCTAGTTTCTCAGATAGGTTGTTTTCAGTGTCATCTTTCTGAACACTGACATCCTGCCCTGCTTCTACCTCTCTATCACTCCAGGAAGACAAGGGAAGACTATTTTCTAACTTGATGATGGTTCTGATTTGACTGGAAATAGTTTTAAACAGTTATAGACATAGCAAAGACATCCACTGACATATGCTGGAAGAAGGACAGTACCAATACAACTTGAAGAATGAGAGAAATGTAACAAGTATTTGCTAACAAGGATGAGCTAGGCTGGATAGCAGTACAAGCAGGAGACAGTTATTTTAGACACCAGGCTGCTATTAACATTCATTTTAAACTCAGCTGAATATGCCTTATTTTTGAGCATACAAACATCTTCTTTAGAAAAACCTTGATGTTTTAGAACTATTTCATGCTAAATTTACTTTAATCTCAGGTACAAATGTCTAGGAAATATGAAGATAATTATTTAGATTAACAGAAGTAAAGGCATGTCGTGGTAGGCCTAGGCAAGCCAAATTGGGTTTATACCTTTCCTGGCTTGCCCAGACATATTTTTCTGCTCTCCTTCTTGCTGTTTTGGGGGAGAGCAACGGCGGGAAAAGGGACAAAGGGCCTGGCGCCACTGAGTCTGGGGTCCGTTGCCTGCCCAGACCCTGTGGTAGGCAAGGTGCACACGGCTGCCTTGTGCAGGGCCCGTGTTCTTCCCAGAACAGGGTGGAGCAGGCCTACGGTTTCACCTAATATGAGCAAATCTTGGCTAACTGCCATTTCATTGGCTGTCCTGTGTCCAAAGGCCCATTGGTCTCGGGCTGCAGTGGATAAAAGGGAGGTCAGCAGAGAGCACGCTGTCTTTTGCCTTTTACTTTTGCCTTTAGCCCTTTGCCATTACACGGTGTGCCGTGCCCATGCCTGTGATACCTCCATGCATTTGGCCTGCACCGCCAGCGTGACTGCAAGACGTCCTGCCTGTACCTGAAAGCCTTCTGCCCAGACGGAAGCCCTGGAGAGAATACAGATCGTCCAGAGAACCAGGAACAGGTCAGAGATCGTCTGCCTCCTTCCCCAGAAGCCCAGGGGAGACTCTAAAGCCGCTGACGGCTACCGACAGCAACCCCGCCTTGGGTACTGTCAGATAATAATTTTGTGGGTAAATGCCAAAGCCTCTTGTAATTATTAATTGCCTTCTGCCCTAAGCAGAAAGTTGCTCCTTTATGTCCTATGCTTATCTAGTGAGCAAGCGGTATACTGACCGCAAAGCCTTCTCTTCCAGTTTATATCGAGTTTAATTAATGTATATATTTAATAACTATTTCCAGATTCTGTTATAACCTGTACATAGTTTCCATAACGTTGCTAAGAGCCTGTTAATATTATTATTAAATGGTGATTGGGGTGATGCGAGTTCTGAATATTTAATATTAATAAACTGTTAATATTTTTATATATCGTCTCGCATTAATTAATTTACCCCATCCTTTACAAGGTGCTACAGAAAGAAGCCTAGGCCGTAAAATGCTTTAGAGAAATACTAATTGATTAGGATGAAATTCAGCCTATCAACTTAGATGGTAACTTGTCCTTTCTCACAGTCACAGAATCACAGAATTAACCAGGTAGGAAAAGACCTTCAAGATCATCAAGTCAAACCTATTAGCCAACACCATCTGATCAACTAAATCATGGCACTAAGTGCTCAGATCTTTTTTTAATCACTTCCAGGGACTTCCAGGGACAATGACTCCACCACCTCTCAGGGCAACCCATTCCAATGGCCAATCGCTTTCTCTGAAGACTGTTTTCCAGCCTAAACCTCTCCTGGCACAACTTGAGACGGTCCACTCATTCTGTCACTGGTTGTCTGGGAGAAGAGCCTAACCCCCACCTGGTTACAGCCTCCTTTCAGGTAGTTGCAGAGAGCAGTAAGATCTCCCCCAAGCCTCCTCTTCTCCAGGCTGAACAACTCCAGCTTCCTCAGGCGTTCCTCACAAGGTTTGTGTAGCAGACCCTTCACCAGCCTTCTTGCCCTTCTCTGGACACGTGGGATCATCTCAACATCTTAAAACGAGCAGCCTAGAGCAGAGGGGACTGATACCAGTTATTTTCCTTGCTCTGTTTTTTGTCTGCCTAGCCTGATTGTTCTGGCAGTGCTCAAACCAGCATTGACCAGCCCTTCAACAATGTAACAGTCTTTGCCAAAGGAACTTCAGACTGGTACAGTATCTGTAGACACACCCTGTTTTCTGTTTCCCCAAAATGAGTCAGGAAAGTGTAGAGTCCCATGCCACCTCCCACTCTGAAAAATATAACCAAGATCTTTATTTGTTTGTCCCACACAGGGTCTGTAACCACCTGAATTGTTTTCACCATCTAGCTAACAATATAGAAGGGTTTCTATATTCTATATAGATCCTCAGATCTCAAGTCATAATATCCAGCTTCATAGAGACATATCCAATATCTGTAGGCTATTAAATGGTAGCAGACAAGCTCACTTAAATCACTTCCACCTTGCAGTTACAGCTAAAATGCTTTTCATTGTCCTTTCAAAGCAGCTAGTCTTTTGAATCGGCAAGAACAAGTAAGTGTCATATAACGAATCTGCAGGTCTAAGCAGAAAATATCTGTAATAGTAGTTTATTATAAATATTTTCTAAGATACCTAATGTTTGTTCACCGACCCCAAGCTACCAGTCCCTCTATTAGAGATCTTCATAACGTCAAATGTCTCACAACATTGCTGTGAAGCTGAGAAACCTGTATTCTCAATTTAACAAGTGGATGAGTAAGACACAGATAGCTTAACATGAATGAAATCATGCAAAGAACCTGTGGTAGTGCAGGCAATGGAACCCCGGGTTCTCAGAACCATTCTCCAGATCATCCTTGTGAAGTGTGTAATAAGTAGGTGCCTGGAGACAAAAAGAAATAATGTTTCATACAATAACAGGCCATGAGAAAGGAGAATGGGCACAAGAGAATGATTTGATTAAATGTATAGGTAGGATAGGTGATAACATGGATGTTTGTATATGGACTGAAGGTGACTTCCGTGTCTGTCATCTGCCTTCAGAAGCGCACAGTTTAACATGTAAACTGGCTGCAGGACTGAAGAAAACAAATGCTAGTGCCAGCTTTTGCTCCGTGTAATGTATTTTATCAGTTTTATAAGAAAGTATATAATTTTCTGGACCATCTGAGGTACACAATCATGCAATAAATAGTAGTAAATCATTCTCAAATAATGAAATGTAACAGAAAACTCAAACTTTTACCGAACTCCACCATACTGTGACACTACAGACTAGAAGGTTCCTGTTACAGCTTAGCAATTCTGGTTGAAAAGGATGAGGATCTGGATTTGTCACAGCCACCTGAGGAATGTGTGTGGTCATTCTGGTTCCATCGACTGCCAGTAGAATACACCCTCACCTCCAAATTCAATCAGGCAGCATGAATGAACTGCTACCAGGAGATGCCAATCAATCTCCATTGATTAGATATGGCACCCAAGATGGCAGTGATTTAAACTTGACTGCAGCGAGAATGACTGCACTGCCATGAATCTGGAATGAATGTACTGCCTCCAGTAATGACAATGTTGCAGGGCTGCATGTTAGCAGTTGCTTTGGTCACTCCATAGTAACTCTGCATCTCTGGCACTCTCCAATTTGCTAATAGATGAAGTGGAATAAGGGTAATATACCAAACAAGTAACAACAAGAAGTCCTCCAGTAATGAATGGGTGCATTCATGTGTAAGTTGAGCATGCAATTCTGGAGTGAACATGGGCTTTGTATTCTTCTTTTTACACACTATAAAGTTGTAAATGGCTTCACTTTTGATCAGTCATCTTGTCAGAAACTGTTCAGAAATTGTAACTACAATGCATTTAGCTTTTATCATTTGGTTTGGTTTGTGGGCTTGTGTTGTTTTTTTGGTTTTTTGGGGGAGGGGGTGTTTGTTTGGGTTGGTGGAGGCTTTTGTTGTTTTGGTTTGGTTTTTTTTGTTTTGTTTTTGTTTTTTCCTGTGTTTGTTTTGTGGTTTTGCTTGTTTGTTTGCTGGGGTTTTTTTGTCTGGTTGATTGTTTTGGTGTTGGTAGTGGGTTTGGTTTGTTAGGGTTTGGGGGATTTTTTTTTTGGTTGGTTGGGGTTTTTTGTTTGTTTAGCTTAAACAGGCTTCATTGAAGATAATAAGGAATAAGGGGAGAAAAAAAGAAAGAAGAAACCACAACAAAAAAATCCCTAAATTTTTTACATATTTTTCTTCCAAGTAGTTCTTCCCCGTTTCTTGTGCTGGTCAGTTGTCAGAACAGCTAATTCATTTCACTTCTGAGCTGAGTGGTATAACCACCTGCAGATACTGTCCTGAAACGTTTGCTTCCATAAATTCTCTCAGAATAAAAAATCACAACTGCATGCAAGGGTCTCATGAGGAAGACACTAGCAAATCTGTCTGTTCTCCATCAGAGAGACTGTATAAAAGGAAGATTCAATGTTAGATGAAGACATGATTTATTTATACATTAACTCTTCCTTCAACAAATAGGTAAAACGGTCCTCTTGGCTGGTTAGAATCTCACAATGTGTGCACATTGTAATCTTTGAAGATGATACAAGAAGCATGCACAGACTAGTGAAATGAAGAAAGTCATTAATCTCAGCTACTCAGTGTCATACAGGCATGAGTATTCTCTGTTTGTGTTCAAGTGCTATCCAGATATTGGGGACAAAAATAGATCCTTCTTATTCTACATTCTGGATGAAACAGAACAGGTGAGAAATATCTTTTTTTATTGTGCCACATAAATATTCATGACTTTCTGGATTTCTTTTTCTAATGTAAAAAATGTGTTAAAAAAAACCAACAAAAAAACCCCAGTGACATAAAGAAAAGCACACTATTTCTCCTTCCTCAATATTCTCAGTCATTCAAGGAAAGTAACCATATGCATATTCTTAAGGTGGAAACTTAATTTTCTTTTGCTTAAAAGTATTGAGAATATTTTGACTGACCCTTGAAGCTAGAAATAATACTCTGGAAAATGGACTGATCCTACATGGAAAACAATAGTTGCCTTTTGCTATTGAGTAAGGGAATGTGGATGTAGTTGGCATCTGGGTAATAGCATGGAAGCTCTTCTCATAACTTCCAGAACATATTATGGGACCACTCAGTTACCTGTGGGAAGGAAGGGGTATAAGATAAGTAAATGAGATCTATATCTAGCATTTGAGTCAAGTACTCATTTAAGGCAGTCTCTGATGGAGGACAGATTTGCTAGTGTTTTCCCTCCTGTGATACTTGCATACAATAGACAATTTTGCTTTTTACACTGAGAAGCAATTTTGAAGTAGATGGATACCAGTATCCCTTATGTGTCTTATAAATCTCTCCCATGAATTTATAAAAGATGAGGGTGATGGAGCAGTGAAACAGGCTGCCCAGAGAGGTTGTGAAGTCTCCTTGACTCGAGACTTTCAAAACCTGGATGTGTAGATGTGTAGCCGGATCTACATGTAGCCTACATTCGCAGGGAGGTTGGACTAGATGATTTCTGGAGGTCTCTTCCAACTCCTTCTATTCTACGATTCCTCTGATGCTTTTTTTACATGAAGATAAACTGCAATGCTCTAGTTTAAGGGTTGTCATACCAGGGCTGCCATAGAATCATAGAATCATAGAATGATAAGGTTGGAAGGGACCTCAAAGATAATCTAGTTTCAATCCCCTGCCATAGGCAGGGACACCTCCCGCTAGTACAGGTCACTCAAGGCCTCATCCAACCTGGCCTTGAACACCTCCAGGGAGGGAGCAGCCACAACCTCCCTGGGCAATCTGTTCCAGTGCCTCACCACCTTCACTGGAAAGAACTTCCTCCTAACATCCAGTCTAAATCTCCCCTCTACCAGTTTAAACCCATTGCTCCTCATCCTGTCATTACAAGACCTTGTAAATTCTCCCTCCCCAGCCTTCCTGTAGCCACCCTTCAGATACTGGAAGGCTACTCTAAGGTCTCCTTGAAGCCTTCTGTTCTCCAGACTGAAGAGCCCCAACTCTTGTAGCCTGTCCTCATAGGAGAGCTGCTCCACAAGACAGCAGTGACTTGGTAGGAAAGGTATTTTTTCATTGTGTGAATTTTTATTTTTTTTTTTTGAGATTTCATCTTTTTTCTAATCCCAGGATAAAATGGAGTCCTTTGAAATGTTGGCATAAAATCTAACCTGAAAGGTACCTTGCACTCAGCCGTAGATATAAATAGACTTGCAACTCGGGTCTTTGCTGTGTCTTAACAGCAGTCACTGTGCTACTGACTTTTCTTATGAAGGGAATTATTTATCTTTCTTATGTCTACTTGATGTATCTCCCTTGACCAGATAAAATATTTTAATTGATACTTTTCTGTAAAATGTTAAAACTGCAAGTGAGTGCTTTCTGGTAATAACAAAAATATTCTTTCAGTAAATTCTTGATATAAACAGCTCTAAAATATCTTTCACAGGGTAGAATCCAAATTTAATTTACCAGTTCCTAATAATGTACTGTTCCTGCTCCAGGCAGAAATGAATATTTTAGAAAGCAAAGTCAGTAGCCATAGAATGAATGATACTGGAAGAAGTATCACAGAAGCTTTCACAGAATCATTTAGGTTGGAAAAGACACGTTACGTCATTAAGTCCAACTGCAAACCTAACACTTCCACGTCAAACACTGAACCTAAGTGCCATATCTACACTCCAAAGTCCTTTCCTGGTAGGCAGCTTTCCAGCTACTCTCTGTCAAGCCTGTAGCCTTGCATGGGGTTTTTGTGATCCAACTGCACAACACAGCACCTGACCTCATTGAATCTCATACCATTGGCCTTAGCCTGTCAACCCAGTCTGTCCAGATCCTGTTGCAGAACCTTCCTACCTGCAAGTAGATAAAAATTTTACCCCCAGTTTGGAGTTGTCTGCAAGCTTAGTAAGGATGCACTCAAATTCCCTCTTATAGATCATTGATAAGGTTATTAGAGAATAGGCCTGAATATTGAGCCCTAAGCAACTCCACTTGCGGCCAGCCATCAACTCAACCTAACTTCACTCACCACCGCTGATTTGGGCATGGACAACCAGGCAGTTTTTTTATCTAGCAAAGAGCGTGACCATAAGTAGACAGTTTCTCCAGGAGGATGTTATGGGAAACAGCATAAAATGTTTTACTGAAGTCCAGGCACACAACATCCACAGGCTTTTCTCCACCCACTAAGCATGTCATCTTGTCATAGAAGGGTTATCAGGTTAGTGAGGTAAGACTGCCTGTCATAAACTCATGTTGACTCGGCATGATCTCCTGATTGCCCCGTGCTGTGGGATGAACATTCAAGTTCATCTGTTCCATAAAAGTCTCTGGCACCAAGATCATACTGGTAGGCTTGTAATCTCCTGAATCCTGCTTCTGGCCCTTCTTGTAGAGAGGCCTCACATTTGTTAACTTGCAGTCAATAGGGACTTCCCTGACCAGGCGGGACTGATGATAAGTGATTGAACATGGTTCGGTGAGCACTTTGACCACCTCCCTCAGTACTGCTGGGCAGAGTCCATCTGGCACCATAGATTTGTGTGTATCTAAGAAATGTAGCAGTTTACTAACCATTTCCTTTTGGATTATGTTGGCTTCATTCTGCTCCCCATCTGTGTCTTACAGCTCAGTGAACTGGGCATTCAGAGAAAAAGTAGTCACTCTGTTAGAGAGACAAAGGCAGCATTTGGCACCTCAGCATTCTCCTCAGACTTTGTCAGTATGTTACCCCCCATACCCAATCGAGGGCCAAGCTTCTTCTTAGGGCTCTTTTTGTTGTTGATGCATTCACCAAAAAGCTTTAATCTGTATTGTAAAAAAACTAAACATAAACTCACTGCAAACAAGAAACCACAGACACACAAAATCTTAAAATCAAATACCAATGACTTTTCAGAATGTCAAAACTTTATTGCCATTAGTGTCACTCACCAAAGCAACACAGGCGAGGCCACTAGACTTACCTCTGTAAGCAACTGAGAATTCATACTCCCAATGGTGAGCAATCTTGCCCTATGTGTGACACAGTTTGTCTCCTTTGATGACTTCTTTGTGCTCTGCATAAGGGAAATACCTTATCACACGAATGGTAGAATTTTTGCAAATTCGATGTTGTTTTTGTTTCCCATCACTGTCAAGGAGAAAAAAAGGAAAGAAAACTAATGAAACCATAGTGGCATTTCATTCTATTCATATACTTTGGAATAAACCTTCAATTCATGTAAAGAAGTTAAATTTGGGAAGTTTTGCTGACTCGCTCCAGCTGAGTATTTGTTCCAGTGTATTTATAAGTAAAATCATACAAACACACTATGTAGATGGGTTTATATGTGAAAATCAATATTAGATTAATCATATTTAGCTGCTACAGACCACAGTGAACACTTGCTCTCTAATGGTTAAATGCCCTTTGGATCTGAAGCCCTTTGATTTATTGGAAGAAACCTGCTGGGCAGAACATACTGTGGAGCTGATTAATGTCAGCTTCTGTCATCAGTTTCCACTTAGATTCTTGGCCAGCTCTGACATCTCTTCCCTTAAGGATCCAGAAGAATTTGAGGGCTGATCCAAGAGCTTTACTGGCATGGGATTTGCAGAATGTGGTGCTTGCAAAATAAGGAAGATGAATGGAAGTAAAATTCCATGTTCTCTACTGGACTTGTTTCTTTAACTCATTTCTCTGGAGAAAGAGACCAATGCCAGGACCACACCAGCAAGGGAAACAAATCAATAGCATGTTCACTGGTTTTGTTACAGATGTCTTGCATTTCCTTTGCTGCTTTATATGCTCCCTCGTAGCCTGTCAAACTGGAAAATGACTACAGTGAGAATGCAGAGCTACCATAGATGTCTAGATTTACACTCACCATTGTACAAGGAAACTTATGAACTACAAACCAGTTGGTAGTGCATACCATCTTAGAGATGATAAGCCCTTATCTGAACAGAGCTAATAAGAAGTGGTAACCACTGTGATTTGCAGGTTGATTGTTCATGACCATTGTGAGCTTTTTTAACAGTCGAACATGATCACCCCTTTCTTTCCCCCTCACCCTCCCTTAGGAACGATGATAATTTTCTTGTGTTCTTTTTGACACATTCCCCTTACAGTTTCTCATTTGGAGAAAACAATTTACATTCTCTGAGCATAGAATTCTCCTGTTGCTCATCACACACATGAATACTTCTGTTACAAGAATCACATACTGCCATAAAAATTCTAGTGGTGCTGTACCCGTTGCTGAACACATTCTAAATTGGCAAGAAGGAAGTACAAGTGAACAATCAAATGGTGAATTAGTGGCAATATCAGAGTATGATTATAAGAAATATTTTGAGGTTGTGGAAAACTTAAAACAGGAAAATGAGCTGCCCTAGAATTCACATTTAAACCTCTAAGTCAACAGGCTACAACCATTCTAATAACTGAAAGACAGAATTTACTGTCTGGCATCTCTCCAGTGGCAACCCAATTTGTCAGAAATGCTGTAATCTGGACTAAGAACTCCCTTTCAGAGGACATAGTATTGTACTGTCAATAATCCACATTGATAAAATTAATCTAATCTATTGAGTCCCTTTTCACTCAGCGTAGATTTCCAAGGTGAGCTGTAGAAGAAAGCTACGAAGACCTGGAAGCCTTTATTTAGGTCTGGGTTTTCATTTATGCACTATTCTCCATCTCTTTTTCCATATTCCTTCGCCACTACTTGTGTGCCTGAGTGAGAAGGGAAGGTAGCAAAAGGTTACAAAAAGGAAGGAAAATAAAAAAAGCCTTATTTTTCTTTAGGAGTAAGCCAGATGAGGCTGTATGCTTCTATAACACCACACAATTAAGCAGATCACTTTTAGACATAAGCATTCTGTTGGTAAGGAATTTTTCAGCTAGGAAGAAACCGGATCTCTATAAAAAATTAAGTTCTAATTGAGCATCACACACTCACACACAAAGACCTTTTCAATGGCAAATTGAAATTCAAAGGCAATACATAGATTCCCATTAACTTTAATGGGCTTTGAATCAGTCCCGGAGTGATCTCAAATCTCCAAAGTAAACAGATTCTTGAAAAACAGTGTTTACTATTTTTTTGAGATAGCGATTTAAATGGGACTTTATAGTCCAGCCATTTTCAGGGTCCTCAGTCTCAGAGACAACCTGTTAGGAAACGTTCATTAAGTCCAGGATGTTTGGACTCATGAAATGGAATTTTTTTTACAAAATATTGCTGCACTGGAATATTTCTGACCAGTTCTACTAATGATAAAATGAGCAGATGATGCACATACAGATTGGCAACATAGTGATAGGATGTTCTGGACCAATTCAGAAGTTGGGCCAATTTAAACAAAATATTTAGACAAAATCTTCAATACAGCCAAACATGAAGCTATCCATTGAAGAACAAGGAAAGAACTTGCCTTCCTTATCCTGGAAAGCAGTGAGTCCAACAAGATTGTTTGCCCCATTGGAAAACCCACAGAGTATAAACTTCCACATAGCTAATGTCACCAGTACAATTCTACATCAAAAAGTGCTTCTAATTTTGCATGCAGCTCTGGTGACTCAGAGATTAAAGGAGTTGAGTTTTGCTGGTTATCAGTAAACTGATATGCTAACTTGATTACAGTTCAAGACTGGGAAACATATCAAATGACAATTACCAGGTAAATATGGTTTATTAGCTGTAAGAACAGGCTTGTGGATGGGGCTAGATCCATCCAGTTTAGAAACAGGATGGACACATTCACAATAATGTAATAAATTATTGGTAAGAAGCACCAATGAAGGTGGCAGATTTCCAATCTCTTAATAGGTTCATAGCACAAAATTGTAAGATACCTTCTCTGTGAAGATTCATTCTTTCCTCTGTAAAAGTCAAATATCCTGCTACATACATGAAGGTAAGTTGGATAAATCCATCTTGACTTATTTATGAAATCTTTGAAATAAGAAATGAGTCATAAAAAAGCAAAGTGTGATAGAGCTTTGTCTGCATAAAGAAGTTTGAAAGCCATTATGAAAATGTTTCTGTTTAACTATGAAAACATATGATCCATTCTACTTTATGTACATTAATGAAAACCACAAAGTGACATTCTCCTTTTCTTTTGACTCTAACACGCTACCTAACACAGCATCTACCACCAACCTTGTTGTGCATAGTAGTAAGCCCTTAATCATTACTAGCATAGAACTCCAGATCAAATCTTCTACTTACAGCTTTCCTCAGTCAAATGTAGGCAGCTAAATCCTGGCTCTTTAATTATGCAAAGGTTAACAACTACCTGAATGAAAGCACTAAAATCCAACTACTGGGACAAAGTGGTGGTTCTCTTCACAAGTCATTCTGCTCTTGAGACATTTGCATGACCAGGTCTGATGTTCACAACAGATCTCCCAGAGTGCTGCAGAACTGAGGTTTTAAATTATCAGAATACCTCTGAGAGACCCCCAAGCCATCCAACTAGTCAAATGCAGCATTCTCAAGAAGAGTCATGTCAAAGTGGCATCCCCATGCACAGAAAACTACACCTATACATTTTAAACTCCTAATTGCAATAACGACTGTGGCACCAAACCTTTCCGGAGGATTGATGGCAAGCTGAGGCTAATGGCTCTCAGCTGAATTGCAGACCACAGCTCCTCCCAAACAATCATTAATCTTCAGGAAATGCCCTGTGCTTCCATCAGGAGTTTTTAAATATATCTTAATTTTTAACTAGATTACCCATAACATGTTTCTGAAATCAACTGAATAGAAAAGTCATGTTTTCTGACCAACCTTTATAATTTTCACAGTTCATGTTCTGAGGGCCCTTCCCCAAGGTCCTTCACCTTAACAAAGTTCTCAGTGACATTACTGAAGAGTAACCTTTAACTAAGGTTTAAATACCAGATTTAATAGAAATATATAGCAAGGTTTTCAGATTTACTTGATATCTTTCCTGTGTAACTCTCCCAAAGGCCATGTGGTCTGTCTAAATAAATTTGTAGTTTAGGTCCCCTGTTTATTCTTTGATCCTTGTCTCCTATAGGCCTAATTTTGTGTTGTTAATTTGCTCACAGGTTATCCCTGGGGCAAAAACAACCTCATACAGTTGTCAGGATGGTTAACTTTGGGAACTACTCCCAAAGGTCATGCAGTGGAAATCACATTACTTTTCACTCTGTCTGCCTTGCATGGTATTCTAACATGTTCTACCAGGCTTTGCATCCTCAAAGATCTACTCTCTCCATAGCTCAGTTCACACAGTTCACACTTTCCAGCTCATGTTAAGAATACAGAGTTCTGTCAGGCCATAACACAGTCCTTACTATTTCTGACACCGTGAACTGAATTAGTAACCACACATAAAAACATTATTATGATTTGACATCACGGGGGAATCATATGGGACCCAGAAGAGGCCCAGGACCATGTACTTGCAAACAATCTGAGCTAATTCTGAGCAATATAGGCACAAACCATCCTCTGCCACTCAGACTGGAGGCCAGGAATCAGTCTCGGTATTCAATGTTCTTAGCAGTGTGGCCAATAATAACATTTCCTGGGAATAAAGTGAGATTATTGCTGAGCTGTTTGGGAAAATCATCCTATCATCATTTTCACCATAAATCACTGACTGTCATACCAAACCTTCAACAATCAGACTTATGTGGAGATCTTCCTCAAATGATTCTTCTAAACACACTTCTGAAAAGCCACCATGTTTTCTTATCAAAACTTAAGGTTATGCTTTATTTGTTATGGCCTTCAGGAGCACTCAGGTAAGGGATTTAAGGAATCTAAAAGTCTATAGAGCAGTAAATTTTCAAATTGAAATATTCCTGATAGGCAATTTTGAACATTTGAAAAATTCAGACACAACAATAACCCAGGACACAGTCTCAAATAAAAATAATTGTGAACAAATGCAAATATTAGACATTTGCTGAGAGTTTCCAAAATAGCATTTATTTACACAGCTTTTCAAGAAAAGAAATTTGATAATAGTGAAACATTGAATACCCCTTCAAAATACTTACACTGGGTTTGTTGTTGGCCATTATTTCAAGGCTCCATACTAGGAAAATATATAAAATATTTGGTTAGATAAGGATAGATATGTCTTATGCATACCAAAATGTGGCAGAAATAAGTATCATGTTTGAGTTTATATATGTTCTTTGGAGTCCAGATACCATCCTACTGCTTAATCTGGAGTACTGTGTGCAGTTCTGGAGCCCCCAGAGGACATGGAACTGTTGGAGCAGGTCCAGAGGAGGGCCACGAAGATGATCAGAGGGCTGGAGCAGCTCTGCTATAAGGACAGGCTACAAGAGTTAGGGCTCTTCAGCCTGGAGAAGAGAAGGCTTCAAGGAGATCTTATAGTAGCCTTCCAGTATCTGAAGGGGACCTACAGGAAGGCTGGGGAGGGACTATTTGCAAGGTCTTCCAATGACAGCATGAGGGGCAATGGATTTAAACTGGCAGACTGGGTGTTGGGAGGAAGTTTTTTCCAGTGAAGGTGGTGAGGCACTGGAACAGGTTGACCAGGGAGGTTGTGGCTGCTCCCTCCCTGGAGGTGTTCAAGGCCAGGCTGGGCAAGGCCTAGAGTGACCTGTACTAGTGGGAGGTGTCCCTGCCTATGGCAGGGGTTGGAACTAGATTATCTCTGAGGTCCCTTCCAACCCTACCATTCTATGATTCTATGATTACTATTTCCTATCAAGAATATGAAATCAGCAAAAACCAAGCTAGCACAGAATTGCCAGTAGCAGTAATGTTGCAGAAGCATGTGACAGACCTTTGCAACCCTCTGAAGGCAGATCCCAGAAAATCTGATAGTGTAGTTTCTTACCCATCTCTCAGTTCATCCTGCAAAACGTTTATGGCTAAGAGAACTTCAATGTCCATTTCTTACTTAAAAATCAGAGTGCCGTTAGAATTAGATAGAGTCACCCTGCCAGGAGGGAATTTTGTGATAAAAAATAACTAAATACTCTCCTTCCAGTGTGTAATAGATCTAAGACCTTCTCAGTTAATATTTTAACTCAAACTGTTATGCAGAAATAAGACACACGAATGCTGTTCTGGGTAGCTGTTCTGGTTGGAGGCTAATTGGAATATTTTAATGGAGGAAATTATACTATAGGCTATGAAAAGGAAAACAATGGTGATGTCTACTTCACTCATAGGCTTGCTGAGATGTATAAGAATACAAAACAAAGATAAGACACTCAGGCTCAGACTCTCAGGCTGTCTAGCTTCTTTCTTTCTCCTCTCTACCGAGTAACCTAACTAACCACTTTCCTTCTAACCCTCCTGGCTGATCCTCCAAATTCTCCTTGAATGTAAGGCAAACCTTGGGGTAAGGTATAGGGGTGGGGAGAAGGTGGAAGGGTGGTTGGAAGCCCTTCCTAGGGACTCTGATTTCTGGGAAGGGTGTCATGTTTCTGTATTACCTTTACCTTGTATATTTCTGTAAATATTCCTATATATAGTGTATATATCTGCTTGTATATTGTGCTAAGTTGTAAACAGAGCTTCATTCCTTAACTTCCAGATGGCTGAGTCTAGTCTGGGTCATTTTATAAAGTGGGAAGGGGTGGGGGGGTCGGGTAACTCCCAAACCTTCACAGTACCCCAACAGTGACAATTCTTTATGATCTACATGACAACGAGCTTTGAGGTCTTGCTCTCAAGATCCCTGTGAATACCCCTTCACATTGCACTCAAGGTTCTCAGGTGAGTGCTTCAGTCATATGCAAGATGATTGTCAGAATTTAAGGGCATTTCAGCAGAATTTCCTTGGGAAGATTGGTTTGGTGAATCAGTGTTTTTCAACCCACGTTTTACAGAACAGTTCCCACTTAGCTATACTAAATGACTGATTTGCCTCTGTGAAACACTAGAACATGGAAAAACTAATATTGCCATTGGTGATAAGGCTTAAAGTATAAATGGGGAGCTCTTTCTGTGGTTGTTAATGTGATTCCTTACACAGTTAATGTGAAGGACAGAATATGTTGGTACACACCTTTACTTTTCAAACATCCAAACCATATTGTTTCACCAAAGGAAAAGTATTTGCACATATTTACAAACATTTTTTTCAATGCTTCTTACTATTTTGTCTAAAATTTATGTATTTGTCTAAAATGAACATTTAACCATTTGATTCTTAGCTCAAAACACATTGAGGGAAAGACGAATTCACAAAACTACAGACTGGCCAATTTTAAGGGGATTACCCCTATCAGAAAGAGTAATCCATGGTTTACAATAGCAATATTATTTTTTAAAGCTGGTGAATGGAGCAGCTGCTTTGTAAAGTTATTAATTTCCTGTAAAGAATACTGAATGCTTAGCAATCAAAATGCAAGGCAGGATATAACTATGCAATCACATACGTGCACCTTTTATAAATTAATTCTGCATTAAACTCCCTTTCCTTTTGAAATGTTCAGTTCTGCTTCTCCTATCTGGACCCAAAACAGCACCCATGAGCACAGAAACAAACTCTGTATCTCTTAGAATGGAGTAGGCTGCATTAGCAGCTGATTTTAAGAACGAGCATTTGCAAAACTTCAATCGGGCTGATTTTCAAAGTGATCACAACTACAGATGGGAGTCACGCTACCTGAGCATGCAACTCTTCTCCCATGGGCTAAGACAGTGGGTTTTGAACAGGAGACCTCTGAATGTTTCAGGAAGCCAAGTTGTTTTTACATCTGGCTCAAATGCAAACTCTGATCTTGTTCTTCTCTCAGACCACGTACTGCCTGTGCTCACTGATCGCTGTGAACTCTCATTTGCTGGCATGTTTTTGTTCTTGGAGTTCTTATCTCTGCAAGGGTTACTGTACACCTGGATATCCCTTGAAGCACCCTTTTCTTTGCCAGCTTCTGAGACTTGCCAAAATCTGCATGCCTGCATGCCAGACAAATCTCCTGTGCTGGTGGAATCCAACCCATATCACATACAACACATTTAGATGTGTGCATCTCTGGCGTGAAATTTTCTGCATATTCACACACTGTCTGGGCAACATATGGGCATTATTTCTCGGTAGGATATCCTGAACGAAAATTTGGTAACCCTGCCTACCTACACATTGAACCAGAGATAATTTTATTCCCCATGGCCTCTAGTGAACATAACTATGTTCTACATGCAAAGTATTTTCCATGTTTCATTCACAATAAAATCTTAAACTACCTTTGCTATCAACAACATCCTGTCTCCCTCATACCGTAATTCTCCTTTATAGAGCAGCAAATGGATATTTTGGATGTATATGTGTGCTTCAATTGTATGTCTTACCCATTCTCTCTCACACTTTTTCTGGAGTATTGTTGCCAGCTGCCTACATTCACAATCAGCATAATAGACACAAGGGAGGAAACAAAAGTCTTCAATTTATTTGGAATTGAGGAAAGAATTTTTTTGCACATTTTCTGCCAAGTGATCTTCCCTTCAACCTGGTGACAAATAGTTATAGTAAAGTTACCTCACTCTGCTTTATCTTGCCACCTGTTAATGCTCACAGTTTTCATTTTATTTCCAGCAGAGACTGGAGTGAGACAGTAGGAGAAAATAATGGAAACTGACTTAGGAATTCCACGTCCAAACCACACAAAGTCCTAAAACCTCTTTATTTCCAGTATTGCTCGAGATAGGTGCATTCTTCAGAGCAAGAGCAAATGAGACCTCATAAGGACAAAATGGCCAGTGGAGAAGAAGAGGCTTAGAGGTAGAATTGGAAAGCCACAAGGTCTTCGTTCAGAATGGAACTTAACATTGTGGTGAAATTTGAATATTGTTTAAAGCATGAAAGGATCTAGAAGTTGTTTCATATATTTTTACTGATCGTAGTGTCATCTTAGGCTAAGGAACATATGTAGGCTAGCTTGCCAACAAGTCTTTATCATTTGTATAGGATGGACTTCTGCTTAAATAGAGAGGAAAAAAAATAACCCAAGAAAAACAGTGTTATTGAAACTATATTTCTGTTGAAAATTATGGTTTTGAATAAGGCAAGCAGCTAGAGCAAGCAGTCATTCTCTAGCCCAATTTAGCCCATTAAACCACAAACCTTGATCAGCTTGGGCCAGATTCTCCAGTGTGTTCCAATTCTTGTGAGTTGCTGGAACCATTCAAAGTGTCTGGACTTCAGCCATGTGCCCAGCTGAGAGCTCCTCGCATTTTGGGATCCCTCCATGCGATGAAGGCTGCACAGATGATTCCTTGGTTCCTGCACTGCCACCCCCTGCTCATACCTCATCTGGCCCTGGCACCAGGACAATGTCACAGGGAGGGACAGCACGTCATTGACTGTGCTCATCTGACATGCAGGCCTGCAAGAATCAAAACAGCAGAAGGAAATCAGAGCAACACACGAGCCACAGTAGAAAACCAAATAGTAGGGAATTCTGCTTGACAGTCCCTTGGCAGCCTTTATTAACCAAAGTCATGCTGAGCAGAAGCACAGGAAAACAGAGCCCTAGCATTTTAGGCCACATTACTCCAGGCACCAAGGAAACTCAAATTCTGTATTCTTTTGTGGGTTTTTGTCTTAGTTACTAAAACCACATTGTAATTAATTAATTTCAGAGACAAACCCGAGTCTGGCTGTGCACACCAGAAAGGTATTAGTCTAGAGTAGGTAGTGTGTCTGTGTACTAGTTTGTGCTAATGTCTCGTATGTCCTGGGAGATTTTAACAGCACTATACATCTAACTGTAGGTAAACTGTTACTCCAGTACTCGGTAGCTGGCCAAACAAGATGTTCTCTTAGCTCCTCTAAATATGTTTCCTCTGATGACTCTGACTCGGTGATTAAAGTCTTAGTTTATACACCAAGCACATTCACAGATGTCTACATGCGGGCACTTGCTAGACTTTAAGAGACTGGTTCAGTTCCTTAAAGTCTAGTTTAGTGTCCTTCAGTCTAGTTTAGTGCCATTTTATATGCCCTAAAATTTTCTACTGGATTCCAGTTGTAGCTCCTGAAGACTGTATAGGTTCCCTGAGTGTCCTGTGTCATATCTGCCAGTCCTGTAAGAATATCTTGGATTTCCTTAAACATCTTGGATGGCACTTGGCACTTCTATTTATGAAAATTGTCCATAGGGTCTTTAACTGGAACTGGACGCCACCTGTGGATTCAAGTATCTCCAATTGAATCTTGTCTGAGATGACCAAATGGATTTTTTTGTGTATTTCAATGGAATGTCTCCTCTCTAGAGGTTACCTTGAGCACTGTTTATTTCCAAGCATTTTTAAATGCCCTTGGATTTCCTAAAGAAAGTCTGACACGGCACATCCACATATTGCAGCAACTTCTGATGGCAATAAGACAGTTGCAGTCACTCCAAAGCACTTTAGGTCTGGCCAGATATCACCACAACAACATTTGCAGTAACATTACTAATTTTTCATGATAAATTATTTTGTGATGTAGGAGGTGTTGAAATATTGCAGAAGTTCAGAGAATAGTCTCTGCATGAAAGAACTAAATGTGTCCACAGTGGTTCGGGGTGGAAATAGTGAATTTCAAGAGCAAAAACCTTTTCTTATTAGGAAGCAGGCTGAGCTGAAGAATCCTTATGGCATTCATGTCAACTGGATGAAACAAGTAGGTACATCTTTCCTTGATATCTCTGAACCCTAAAATCAAGAAAGTTCCCCCCCCAAAAAAGAAACAATCATAGGGCAAATAAACATTCTGTAACATCATACCCATAGCTATCATTGCAAAAATGCCTCGATCAGAGGGACACTTCTAAAATGAGAATGGAATTTATTGTAGACATGACAGTAAAACATCTCTGCTAATCTATTCTGTCAGCCTCCTAGGGATGCAACGCTCAAGGTCACTTAGATGAAAAAATATGTAGAAAGACTGCATGTAAGATGAGATTGGAAATGTGAAATAATACTCAGCATAATAAGCACAGTAAATTGAGATATTTGAAGGGGAAATGTTTTTGAAAGGAAAAAATACTACTAGAATGTGAAGGAATATCTTCGAATTACTGTTTTCCCTCTCATTAATGCCTTAGAGAATGTTGCTGATAACCTTCCAGAGGGTTTCTCTCTTATGCTGTATTTATATTTTTTTTAAATTATTATTATTCTATGAATTGAGCCATTCAAGAATTATTTTCAGATCTAAGAATCAAACCACCTGAAGTTTAGGCAAAATCAGCTTTGTCTGTGCTAGATTTTATGTCGCTGTTATACATCTGAAATTAAGCTACTGAGACTGCAGTAGAAACCTTTGATCCTTCTAGAAATATGAATCTCTTCAAAGAAGAGATGGGAACTACAGCAGACTGAGTCGATCTGACCCACCAAACTGAAGGAATAATTTTTCAGATGCACACTCTCAAAAGCATGTGTATATTTGTTTACAGAGGGTTGTATAGTACCTATGTTCTGAATGCTGTTAAACACCAGTCTTTAAAGCATACCATTTCGTGCCTTGCCCAAAGACAGAACTACGAGGTCAAAAACAGAAAAAATAATGACTTGTCTTCCTTCTTGCAGAAGGGATATTTTCTCAACTTACTGCAACAGTGATCATCTGTGACCTGGCCACCTCACCTGCGCTTCCGCTCACCCTGCCCACAGCCCAGGACTCCATTTCATTCCTTGGTTCATAGGCCCTTGTTCCAATGATGCTGCAGTACTGCCAGTCTCCAGCTCCCACCTTTGCCTCCAAGATGCCCTGCTCCTGGATGGGAAGTGGAATGGGCTGGGCTGCCAGGTCCTGCCCTCCTGCCCCCGATAGCTGCTACCATTCCCGATCTCCATCCCAGGGATCCCCCAGTGCTGCCGTAGCCTCACACACATTTGTATAACTAGAGTCATAAACCAGATTAAGTCATAGAACCAGAGTTCTCAAAAACGACCTGGCAACTGTGATACCTGGTGTTATCTTGAGAGTTAGTAATTTCCTGTGTTCGGTATTAATGGGAATGGCTCTTTAATCCCTCAAAGCGTTAAATGTACCAAATATTTTGACTGCAGCAAGTATTACTATTAATAAATGGCAGGGAACAGTGGGTTTCCTGTATACATGTGCCCCTCTGATGAGCTACACATAACATGTGGCTCCTAATACCAAAGATGGTGTAATCCTTCACTTGTCAGCACCACACTAAAGGTCAGTCTGGTTTTTCTCACTTTACAAACTTCGATCTGTCAAGGGATGCTTAATTCACAGCTTATTCTCACATCTACCCCAAGGCTGTCTAAATTTAAAAACAGTCGTTTGTTTATCATCTTCTGTTTAAAAAAGGAGACATTTTTTCAAGCTATTGCTTTGTCACAAGAAAAGACTTACAGGAATCTTTTAACATAAAATCTAAAAGGATGACTATAGTATTTCTTCAGTTATAAAAGTTGGTCCCTCCATAAACTGCACTAAGTATCTCCATATTTAGAAGACATAAGACATATCACTGATGTTCTCCATGAAATGGCATCTTGCTCACCAGCTAGCTCTTTATTGTCTAAGGCAGTTCAACCTAATCAACAGGGAAAAGAACTGGGACAAATGAAACATTACGTATATACACACACACATACAGTTACATAGAACCATGCATTTTAACAAAACTGTAATTGGCAATGAAACAAAAAATGGCACTTGTTTAATAAAGTGCTCAAGTATGGGCATAAATTTTGAACACAAAAGAAGCTGACAATGGCTCACAGATGACCTCTTCGTCTGGTGCCTTACTGAAATTTGTAGTCTCCATTATAAGCCATGTTCACTTACTTAAGCAATTTGTATTTAAATACGTAATTATCAGAGGTTTGTGAAATAAATCTTGTTGTAATGACAATGATAAGTGGATTACTTACGCTAAAAGTGGCTAAGGCAAAAGGAAACGTTTAAACCACACACACACATACACATCCTTTTTAATGTGAAGGTATTGGGTGCGAGAAGAAAGCTGTGGGTTCACGGTGGTACTTACCACATGAAACTTCCTAATGAGTTTAGTTTCAGAACAAATGTGGCAGTGACTTTTTGGTTAACTGATGTCTGGCACACCTCTCTTTTCACTTAATCCAGTTTGCAGCTGTCAAATCAAACGTGCAGTTTGGGGGTTTTCTTTGCTTTATTTGAGAAGGAAAAAATATAAGAGGATCTGAGTAAGAGTCCTATAACTTCAAATTAAACAGTGTGAGGTGGTGGAAAGGGTATTGAATCTTTACCACTAATGTTGTTTAATCCTTAGTCAATAGCACAGTTTAGGCAGAATTCAGGCAGAGGCCGACCAGGACTGTGCCAAAATAATTTCAGAGTACAGCTTGATGGTTTGGACAAGCCAGACACTGCTCCTAATAATCATTATGAGCATAACCTTGCTTTGAAGGTCAGGAGAGTTTAACATTCCAGGAGGTCTCAGACATATCCATTGACATCCAGGTCAGAGCACTCTTTTCAGGTTACAAACACAGGTTATCCTATGAATGTCCTTGAAAGAATGAAGTGATAGTAAGGTGCTATATATCCAGTAAGCCTTCTAGATTTAGCTGAATTGCTGCACAACAAACAAGTATCAGATGCATTGTTTCCCATAATTCTAAGATTAAAAAAATTCCCTTGGAATAAATAAAAGCAAACCAATGCCAAATGGATGATGAGTTAGGTTTATCAGATTGGACCGGAGCAGAGGGAAAATGGGAAGAAAAAAGAGAGGGGACAAAAGCAGAGAAAAGAGAAAAAGAGAGAATAAGATTTAAGAAGTAAAAGAAAGATATCCCCACCCTTGGTTCCTGTGGGGTCTCATGGGTGTAGTCTGAGTTCTTCGGTGGTCACTGTATATATACTTCATTAGTATCTTCTGTGGTAGATGCAACATGTGGATCAGAGAAGTTGTGGTCCTATTATATCCTTTTGGCAGGGGGGTGGTCTCTTCAAATCACAAGGAGAGCTGTGCATGAGTGAAGTGTGCACAAAGCAGTGTCTTTGGCCTTTCAGTGATGCTGTTGCAATGGTTTTAAAGAGGAAATTCCTGCCCCCACAGAAATTATCTCTTCTCATTGCCAAGTCAGCCAGTCAGCCAGCAGCTCTCTTCCAGAGCTGTTAAGGTCACCGCCCTGCCTATTCAAGACCAGGTAATGTCTCAACTTTTTGGAGACATTAGACTCACTAAGGTCTACCAGCCCTGCCCTGCCACACAATTTGAGACGAGGATTGGGCTATCACATCAGCCTTCTGCCTCCACAAAACTTGAGCACGTGTAAGACTTCATGGTTCAGGAAGAGAATACACTTGAGTGATTTAAGATTTCCTGAAAATTCCTACGTACAAGGTCTGTACCGAAAGGACACTGTCAACATTTATTCATCAAGCTGAAGCAGCCTTTGCATCATTGCAACAGTCTAAGTCACACATTAGCCACAATCACATTTTCTAGGAGTCAATTTTTAGAAGCAAGGAGAAATGTGTAAAAGCTACTGTTTTTTTCACAGATTAGTCTGCTTTTCTTGGGGAGGTCTGAAGATATGACTTAGTCCACATTCTAGTCCTTGATGTATGCACAATGTGGTCTGCAGCAAAGTTAAAGCATCAGAAAGCACTACAGTGCAGACTACTAAAAATGTTTTCTGCAAAATTCCCACAATTAAATTAACTGGTATAAGATAGTGAAACTCCATGAAAATAAGCAAAGTCTATGTCAAATAACACTTGCTGAAATGAAGTATATAGTTTTTCATATATGGCATTTCCTCTGTAGCCTCCGAGGTGAAATCTTAATTACTCCTCTAGTAAACCTACCAGTGTGGTTCACCTGAATGTTGGAAGATATCAAGATTGAAGCCAGATTCTGACAGCTCAGAATCTACAAAAATCTACAGTTCAAAATCTACAAAACTTTTTGCAGTAGAAACACCACAGCAACTATGCTGCCTAAACTGTACTCAGCATGATTGACTTCATATGTACAGTAGGCACCCCGAATAGTACAGCCTAAATAGAAACTGTGTGATTGTAAACCTGAAAGGCAAAAGAGACCTTTTTTACCTAACATACTGGTACAAGGAGGCATTCATAAAAAGGGTTGCTGGCATGGAAATGGGGCAGAGTTGCATTTGCAAAAGTTAATCTGAATCCTTTCTCTCCTTGCTATTTATCATATTCTAATCTCCATCACGTCCTCACAAACACCCGCAGATATGTACAAAACAACACCCTGTACAGCAGCAGGCCCTCTTTTATATTATTCAACTGTCAAGAAAAACTTTGTGCTTCTACTTTTTATAGTCACTATGACTTGACCCAGCAGAGAAGAAAGGAAAACATAGTGACAGTGCCAAGATAAATACTGAGTTGCAGTCATCATCAGAAGTTTCCATTAATCATGGGCAGAACTACAGCAAAATAAGGAACATCGTTTTTAGTTGTTGTTGGAGTTTTTTTGGTTGTTTGTTTTTTTTTTTTCCAGGTCTCCCAGGAGATTTATAAAGCTCTGACATATATCATGAACCTAGAGGATATATTTTAAGGGCTCACTTATCCTATCTGAAATTGAGCAAATGTGAAAAATAAATAAAATAAAGCTGGCCTGTGTTAAGTGCAAGTGTTGTGATAGTGTAAACTGCATGTTGAAGAGTTTTGCAAAACACAAACCAACCACTTTTTTTTTCTCCATTGTTTGAAGCATTTTCTAAAGTTAGAAACAAAATATTCTCTCTGCTGACTTCATCCTTCCCACTTGGCAAAGGCTGGTATTTCTGTCTCCTCATTGGAGCACTACCAAATAAGCCCATTTCATGTTTCTTTGCTTTTGCACTGGGATCATTAGCAGTAAAGCCGTCTGTGTTCATGTACTCATGTAGCAATTCCACTCTCAAACAAGAACACTTGAGTCCTTTCTTCTGAGCTACATTGCTACAGAAGGATGAATCCATCATCTGCCAACCTTCTGTACACCTCAAGCCTACTCATCTCTTTAGGAGGCAGCTTACAGGCTGCCACTCCTCTGAGTCTTCCTGGCAATGCAGTGGTCCCCAGGTGTCTTCATGTGCTTTAGCTCTTGTGTGCTCCAGTTCTGTTTCAGACCATGTTTGCTGATTTTCTGCACCAAAAAAAATCTAGTGCAGAAGATTGTCCTGAGACTATTTCTATGTAAACATATCCACAAGCCTGGTTATTGCCAGTCCTGAAAATTAAGATTGAGCTAAATGAATTTATTGCAGGTGAACGTGTGTGAGTTAGAACTACTATTAGTTTCTTAAAGATCAATTGTAGTTCTATAGAGAGAACAAGCACAAGTGTTATATTGTTTCTAGCTATGTTATACACTCAAAAGTGATGGTGAAATTTGCTATGGTGATGTTTTGTCCCAGTGTACTACAGATTCAGGCCCAAAGAATGGTGGTGAATGGAGTTTAATCTGTCTGGATCCCAATCACTTGTGCTGTCCCCCAGGGTTCAGTACTGGAGTATGTCCTCTTTAATATCTTTATTAATCATCTGGATGAGGGGATTGAGTGCACTGTCTGTAAGTTTGCAGGTGACATCAAGCAGTGTGGTTGTGTTGATCTAGGGATAGACCAGGACTAGTTATATGGAGTTCAAGATGACACGAAGCTGTGTGGCACAGTCGAGTTGCTAGAAGGCAGGGATGGCATCCAGAGGGACCTGGATAGGCTGGAGAGGTGGGCCCAGGCCAACCTCATGAAATTCAACAGGGCCAAGTGTAAGGTCCTGCACCTGGGTAGGCACAATCCCAAGCACAAATCCAGGCTGGGTGGTGAATGGCTGGAGAGCAGCCCTGAGGAAAAGGAC
>VWYK01071506.1:0-18361 GCA_013399775.1 Semnornis frantzii | reverse complement strand
TGGCTGCCAGCAGCATGGAGACTGCCTTGAGGCAAGGAGTCCCCTGGAAAGGACAAGGGGAAGGGATAGAAGGTACTGCTGGGGAGATTCCCACTGGAATCCAGCAGAAAATGCTTTCCCCTGGGAAGAGTCAGGAGATTGGAATCTCCTGGCAAGGGAAGCAGTGGGGTCAGGGTGCTGAGCCAGCTCACTACAGGCACCATGGCAAGGTTTGCCCTGCTGACCCTCGGGGTCCTTCGCCGCCTGAGCCATCCCAGGGCTGTCTGGAGGCAGCAGGAGGCACAGCTCCCAGGAAGTCTAAGGAAAGGTTGATGCCTGCCGCGAAGGTGAGCACTGCAGGGGCTCCCTGGGCAGCTTTGTCCCCTCCCCGAGGGCCGACGCTCTGCTGCTGCCTCTGCACACTCTGCTGGAACCCGCGGGTGGAAGTGGGTTCGTTTTGCACAGAGCCGCTCGGCTCGTTCCTGCCCGGGGCTGGCTCGCAGCCTTCGCTGCTGCCCTGCCCGGGGCTGGCTCGCAGCCTTCGCTGCTGCCCTGCCCGGGGCTGGCTCGCAGCCTTCGCTGCTGCCCTGCCCGGGGCTGGCTCGCAGCCTTCGCTGCTGCCCTGCCCGGGGCTGGCTCGCAGCCTTCGCTGCTGCCCTGCCCGGGGCTGGCTCGCAGCCTTCGCTGCTGCCCTGCCCGGGGCTGGCTCGCAGCCTTCGCTGCTGCCCTGCCCGGGGCTGGCTCGCAGCCTTCGCTGCTGCCCTGCCCGGGGCTGGCTCGCAGCCTTCGCTGCTGCCCTGCCCGGGGCTGGCTCGCAGCCTTCGCTGCTGCCCTGCCCGGGGCTGGCTCGCAGCCTTCGCTGCTGCCCTGCCCGGGGCTGGCTCGCAGCCTTCGCTGCTGCCCTGCCCGGGGCTGGCTCGCAGCCTTCGCTGCTGCCCTGCCCGGGGCTGGCTCGCAGCCTTCGCTGCTGCCCTGCCCGGGGCTGGCTCGCAGCCTTCGCTGCTGCCCTGCCCGGGGCTGGCTCGCAGCCTTCGCTGCTGCCCTGCCCGGGGCTGGCTCGCAGCCTTCGCTGCTGCCCTGCCCGGGGCTGGCTCGCAGCCTTCGCTGCTGCCCTGCCCGGGGCTGGCTCGCAGCCTTCGCTGCTGCCCTGCCCGGGGCTGGCTCGCAGCCTTCGCTGCTGCCCTGCCCGGGGCTGGCTCGCAGCCNCACCGCCAGCAGCGGCTGCTCGGGGGCGGGCAGAGGTGACGAATCATTGTCACTTCACTGTTAGTGCGGCTTGTGACGGCAGAGCCACTACCGAGCACTCCAGCCTCCAGCTGTGCCCTTGCCAGCGGCACAGAGATGCTACCTAAAGCAGGGCGCTGAGCCCAGCGCCGCTGCTCCCCACCCTGGGCTGCTTTCCCTTCTCCTTCCATACCTTTCTTGTCAAGATACTTCTGCCCTGAATCCACCCAACTCCTCCTGCCCTTTTCCACTCCAAGATGACTTTCTTGTGGTCGTTCCAAGCTGATTTTCTATCTTTGATGGACCAACTGCTCTCTGCTGTCCGAAGGGGAATGGAGAGGGCCAGAGATGCTTTGCAGTGCTCGTTGTCCCCAGAGGCTCTGAGCTGCTCTGAGACAATCAGACTGAAAAAAAGAGAGTCCTGAGGTTTTGCTTCCTTAGGGTACTGTTTTCCTGTTCCTACCACAGCTTTTGCTGTCTTACTTTTGGTTGCTTTCCTTCCTCCTTCCCCCTTCCTCTTCGTTCCATTCCCTTTTCCTTCCCTTCCTTTTTCCCCCTCTCTTTTCATTCCTTTTTTTTCCCCCCCCTTCTCTTTTCCCTTTCTCCCTTGAACACCTCCCGGGAGGGAGCATCCACAGCCTCCCTGGGCAACCTTATTCCAGCATCTCCCCACCCTCACTCTCTAGAATTTCTTCCTCCTCCGCCTCAATCTGCCCTCCTCAGGTTTCAACCCATCCCCTCTCACCCTATTGCCAGATGCCCTCCCCAGAAGTGCCTCCCCAGCCTTCTTGTGGCCCTCTTCACTTGATGACAGCCATCCACAGCACCTGAGTCAGTTGTGTGGTGCGCTCAGCAGCAGTGCTTGCCTTCAAACCTCTATTCCATCGAGGGGCTCTCCACAGACAGGCCCACAGAAGGATGTCAGAGCAGCCCAGCAGGCTGGCCTGGGCTCCCTCCAGACCTGCCCTTTAGCTGCCATGCAGCCCAGTAAGCCTCAGCTACTGCAAGCTCCCAGGCACTCACCAAAAATTGGTCTGAGAATTCTTAGTGCTGAGCTCCCTGCAACAAGCAGCTCTTTGGGTTGAGTTGCTTTCTGCCTGACTGATGGAGAAGTGTGGCTCTAGAGAGCTTCTGCCCCCCTGCCCTGCTCACTCCACACCTGCAATACTGTGCCCAGTTTGGGGCTCCCCAGTGCAATGCAGACAGGGACCTGCTGCAGAGAGTCCCACAGAGGCTGTGAGGATGCTGAAGGGACTGGAACAGCTCTGCTGGGAAGAGAGGCTGAGAGCCCTGGGGCTGTTTGGGCTGCAGAGGAGAAGGCTGAGAGGGGATCTGAGCAATGGCTGTGGGGTGGGGGCAAGGGGAAGGTGCCAGGCTCTGTGTGGTGGTGCCCAGGGACAGCACAAGGAACAAGAGGGACAAGCTGGAAGCCAGGAGGTGGCAGCTGAGCAGGAGGAGAAAGTTGTTTGTTGTTACGGTGCTGGAGGCCTGGAGCAGGCTGCCCAGAGAGGTTGTGCAGTCTCCTGCTCTGGAGAGCTTCCAGCCCCAGCTGGATGTGTTCCTGTGTGCCCTGCCATGGCTGCTGTGCTCTGGCAGGGGCTGGGACTGGCTGAGCTCTGGAGGTCCCTTCCAACCCCTACCACTGTGAATTGTTGCCAGGGGTCACCACTTGGCTGAAGTGCCTGGAGCTGCTCCCCTGCATGCCCCCTCCCTGCCCCTCTGCCAGCAGTGGTTCCCTGTCAGAGCACTGTGCAAACAGAACAAGAATGAGGAACACTCCTGCTGCACAAAGTCAGGGAGGTCAGGGGGATATTGATGGCATCACTAATTTATTTAACACTCATTCAATCCAGAGTGGGAAGAAAACTTCATCTGTCACCATTCATCAGCTGCACACTGCCTAGGGCCAGCAGCCTGCTGCCAGCCTGCTCCTCCTCCTCAGCTTTTGCCCAATTTGGTTTGATTTCTCATTTCTCCCTCGTCCTGTGCTTCATTTGTGACTGAACAACTTCAACCCAAACCCTCCTGCTTTGTGGCAGTCAACAAGCTGTCACCTCCCAATCTTTAATATGACAGATGTCAAATTGCTGTTTTAAGTGGAACCAGGTTTTTCTATTTGCAGCACTAAAAGCTCTCTCCACTGTCTAACAGAAAAAATAACAAAAACAACTCCAAAAATAATCCTTTCTGAAAAGCCAACCATGAGAAAATAAATTCTGCCTGGCAGCTGCTGCTGCCTGCAGGACACCTCTCAAGGAGAGCAGAGATAGATGTGCATGTCCTGAGCCACAGCACAGTGCTCACTGCTCAGCACAGGTAAGCTGCAAACAAGTGTGCAGAGAACCCTACCAAGAGAGGTGAAACAACAACAGCAACCCTGGACACTGAGATGCACACAGCACCTCGTCTTTCTCTGCCCAGAGAATCAGAACAGGCTGCTTTTGTTCACTCCTTTATCCCCTCTGCTCTGGGGAGACATCAGCTGCAGCACTGGGGTCTGCTCTGGGGACCCCAGCACAAGAGAGAGCTGGAGGAGAGGGTCCAGAGGAGGCCACCAAGGTGCTCAGAGGGCTGGAGAAGCTCTGCTGTGGGCACAGGCTGGCAGAGTTGGAGAGGAGAAGGCTGCAGGCAGAGATCAGAGCTGCAGTTGTGAGGGTGCTGGAGGCCTGGAGCAGGCTGCCCAGAGAGGTTGTGCATTCTCCTGCTCTGGAGAGCTTCCAGCCCCCCCTGGATGTGTCCCTGTGCAGCCTGCTCTGGCTGCAGGTGTCCCTGTGCTGCAGGGGGTGGCCAGGATGCCCCTGGAGGGGCCCTCCCAGCCCAGTGCAGGCTGTGAACATCAATGTGCATCAGCAAGGCTCAGGAATAACAAATGTCTGACTCTGGAAGTCTGCAACCCTGGAGAGCAGCAGGTGTCAGCCTCACCCTGGTTGTAAGTGGCCTTCAGTGCAACTTCTACAGACAGCAGCAGCCAGTGCCCAGCAGCAGCCAGTGCCCAGCAGTGTGGCTCTCCCTGCCCTCTCTCTGCCCACACCAAATTTCACACAGGGCTGTGTGGCACAGGGGCTGCACACAGCTCCTGCCGCTCTCACCATGCTGTCACCTGGGCAGGGGAAGTTGCTCTGGAGCTGTCACACACAC
This sequence comes from Semnornis frantzii, assembly GCA_013399775.1. NCBI lineage: Eukaryota > Metazoa > Chordata > Aves > Piciformes > Ramphastidae > Semnornis > Semnornis frantzii. Next base: position 14,020 of record VWYK01071506.1, on the reverse strand, counting down.
ATTCACTCCCTCAGTGCCACTTCAGGACTGCCTCTGAGGGTTCAGGCAGCAGACCATGCACTGCTGGAATGCAGACAGTGTTTAAACATTAATTATTCTTCTTCCTCCCAAGATACCAAAAGGCATTTTGCATTAGACAAGACCTGAGGCTAGCTGAGTGACTGCCTTGGCACCTACCCATGGGTGGCAGAACAGAAGCTCTCTCCTGCTTCTTTCCTTCCCCAGAACTTAGAATTGCAGAATCAGGCAGGGCTGGAAGGGACCACAAGGACCATCCAGTCCCAACCCCCTGCCATGCCCAGGGACACCTCACACCAGCTCAGGTTGGCCACAGCCTCATCCAGCCTGACCTTAAACACCTCCATGGATGAGGCTTCCACCACCTTCCCAGGCAGCCTGGCCAGGCTCTCACCACCCTCATGCTGAAGAACTTCTTCCTAACTTCCAGTCTGACTCTCCCCATTTCCAGCTTTCTTCCATTCCCTCCAGTCCTGTCACTGCCTGACAGCTTAAAAATTCCCTCCCCAGCTTTCTTGTAGCCCCCTTCAGATACTGCAAGGCCACAAGAAGGTCCCCTGGGAGCCTTCTCCTCTCCAGACTGCACAGCCCCAACTGCCTCAGTCTCTGCTCACAGCAGAGCAGCTCCAGCCCTCTGCTCATCCTCATAGCCCCTCTCTGGACACCTCCCAGCACCTCCATAGCCCTCTTGTCCCAGGGGCTCCAGAACTGGAGTCAGTACTCCTGGTGGGGTCTCAGCACTGGGGAGCAGAGGACTTGAGACTGTTGGGCTGGGACCACTTCCAGGCTGGCAGAAGGGCAGCAGGCAGGCAGCTGTAGAGTCCCAGAGCAGATGCACTGCTGGATGTGAACTGATACCAAAATCAATAACAGAAATATTAAACAGCAGATTGAGAACTCTTGCAGCTGCTGAGCTCTCAGTGTATCCACGGAGTGCTCACTGAGCTGCACTGACAATTAATTCATCATCATTATGAAGGCATCGCTGACTCCGCAGCAGCTCTGAACCTGGTCTGCCCCAGCACACTTGCAGATGACTTCCACATTCCCCTGCAGCAGACTGCAGCTGAGGAAGAAGTTGCTGTGAGGGTGGTGAGAGCCTGGCACAGGCTGCCCAGGGAGGCTGTGGCTGCCTCCTGCCAGGGGGTGTTGCAGGCCAGGCTGGATGAGGCCCTGAGCAGCTGAGTCTGGCTGAGAGGTGTCCCTGGGCATGGCAGGAGCTTGGAGCAGCTCTGAGGTCCCTTCCAGCCTGAGCCCTGCTGTGCTTCTGGGAATAACTTCATCCTTTGGGCTTTAACCTCTAAAACCTTAAAGCAAAAGGAATTCTTTGCAAACCCACAACCTCCAAAGCTCTCTTTTCATCAGTCAAAATATAAGTGGGAGGACAAAAAGGAAATTACAGAATGTGAGGGGTTGGGAGAGGTCTCCAGAGCTCTCCCTGCAGCCTTCTCCTCTGCAGGCTGCGCAGCCACAACTCTGCCAGCCTGTGCCCACAGCAGAGCTTCTCCAGCCCTCTGAGCACCTTGGTGGCCTCCTCTGGACCCTCTCCACCAGCTCCAGCTCTCTCTTGTGCTGGGGTCCCTGCAGCTGAGGTCTCCCCAGAGCAGAGCAGAGGGGCAGGATCTCCTCTCTCCGTCTCTGCCCATGCTGCTTTGGATGCAGCCCAGGCTGCCCTTGGCCTTCTGGGCTGGCAGTGCCCACTGCTGGCTCCTGCCCAGCTTCTCCCCCACCAGCACCTCATGTCCTTCTCTGCAGAGCTGCTCTCACTCTCCTCACCCCCAGCCTACACTGATATCAAGAACTGCCTTGTCCTGGGTGCAGCTCACCTCACTGAACCTCAGTGCAGAGTCACATAGCTGGTTCCTGGCTGTCACTCAGTCTCCATGGAGCCTTTGGTGCCTTGAGTTCCTCTCCTGCCTAACTGCTGCCTGTGCTGGTAGCACACCTGCAGCCATCCCACACAAGCCATTCTGTGCTCTGAATCACTGAACATGCTGTTCCCTCCCCAAAAGTTCTGCCACCACTTCAAAGTAAACATCATCTACCCTGACAGGGAAGCAGCACGTTCAGAGCTGTGAGAAAGAAAAACAGAGTCAGGTAGGGCTAGGAGAGGCTTCCAGAGCCACAGCTCTGCTCTCCAGCAGGAAGAGAAGCTCACAGAGATGGTCTCTGCCCAGGACCCATCCAGTGTGACCTGGGGGAGGTTCCACACTCTCTCTTGCTAGGCTGTCCCAGAGTTGTAGCAAGCCCAGCATTTGTCCAGGGGCTTGTAGTGAGAGGGAAGGGATAGAAGCTGGAGGAGGGGAGATGAGACTGGAGATGAGGAAGAAATTCTTGCCCGTGAGAGTGGGAAGACACTGGAGCAGCCTGCCCAGGGGGCCTGGGGATGTGCCCTGCCTGAAGGGCACTGAAGGCTTTCAAGTCCAACCCTGAAAACAAAGAAACAAACCCGAACCAAACAAGGACCACAAAAAAGAAACTATGTAGGAGGGAAAGAACAACAAGCCCAGGAGCCAGAAGGGAGCTAAAACAATGAAGTCACTTCAACAGCTGAAGGGAAGGGATAAATATTGACTAAAACTCCAACAAAGGTTTTGCTCCACCAAAAGCAGCAAAACCAAACCCAACTGAAAGCAATTTAAAACCTCTCAAACCCCTCCTGCACTCCAGCACTTTGCTAGCACTTGTCTGGCACACTCCATTTGCTCCTGAGGTCTTCAGGGGATGCTTGAAGGGAGAGCTCCATCCCTCCCAACATCTCTGTCATCGCCCCTAGGCTGATTTTCCTTCCAGGTTGATTAACTTTGCTCTGCTGCTGCCCTCCCCTCGGTGGGGGTGGGCAGCACCATCAGCTCACAAACACTTCCAGCCTCAATAGGTCACTTCAGCTCTCCCAGCACCCACCCCAGGGAGCCAAGATGCACCCTAAAACAGTCCCAGCCTGTGCCTCCCCCACCTGCTGGAACAAAAGCTGTCAGGGGGGGCTCTGAGATGGCATTCAGCCTTGGCATGGCCTCTCAAGCTCTTCTCCTCCCATCCCTCTGAGCTGCTGCTCTTTGGGGAGCTGTTGGAACCCCTCGGGAGCAGGCACCTGACACGTGGGGAGCTGCTGCTTCTTCTCCCGCTTGCTCAGGCACCCTGTGGGCTTGAGCAGCTTGGGAAAGCAGGGCAAGGCTCATGGATTCACAGAACGCTTGAGGGCTCTTCAAATGCTTTCAAAAGGAGACAGATTCATGGCTTCAGAGAATGGGGTAAGGAGGGACCCTAAAGATCATCCAGCTCCAAGCCCTTGCCATGGGCAGGGACACCTCTCACTGGAGCAGGTTGCTCAAGGACTCATCCAGCCTGGCCCTGAGCACAGAAGCACAGAATGTGATCTGTGATCTTTGATCCCATTCTGTGCTCCACAACCTCCCTGGGCAACCTGTGCCAGTGTCTCACCACCCTCACTGCAAACAACTTCCTCCTGACCTCCACTTTCAATCTCCCCTCTGCCACTTCAAACCCATTCCCCTTGTCCTGCCATTCCCAGACCTTGTCAATAGTCCCTCCCCAGCCTTCCTGGAGCCCCCTTCAGATCCTGCAAGGCCACTCCTTGGAACCTTCTCTCCTCCAGGCTGCAGAGCCCCAACTCTCCCAGCCTGTCCCCATAAGGAACTTCTCCTCCAGCCCTCTGAGCATCTTGGTGGCCTCCTCTGGAGCCTCTCCAGCAGGTCTGTGTCCTTCTGGCCACACTTTCCTGGCTGCACCTCCAGGTGCCACTGGCCCTCTTGGCACAACAGCACACTGCTGTTCCCTCTGAATGCAGCTCTCTCAGCATGCAGGGCTTAGGTTAAGGAACCCAAACCTGAACTGCTGTGGCCCCAGTCATGGTTTGAGTGCCAGAGCAAAAACCTTGCCCACATCCAAGAGGAGGCTTGACTGGAGATGAAATCCCAGTAGCTGGTGACTTGTGAGCTCCTCTCATCACTCCAGGCAGGGTCTGTTCCTCACCCACCAGATTTATTTATTTTGGGAATAAAAACCAAATTAAGAGGGAAGCAAAGAGGCCAAGCTGCCTGCCCTTGGTGGGAGCCCATAAATCACTCTGCTGTCAGCAGTCCCCTGGCCAGCAGCAAAGCAGTGAGGCAGCCAACGTGCAGCAAATCCCTTCCTGTCTCTGCAGCTCAGTTCCCACTGCTCCCCAGTCAGGGCAGGTTCCTGAAAAGGACCTTTGGGCAGAGAGTGCTCTGCTGCAAATCTCCTGCTCCCCTGGCTGCCAGCAGACATCAGGGGAGGGCACTGAGTGCTCAGCAGACAAACGCAGCAGAGCTGCAGTGCCACACAGGGTCCCAGCTGCAGCCCTTGGGGGTGATGTGTGCCTGGGCTGGCTCTGCTGAGTGTCTGTCCTGGAGACTTGTGCCACCTGCAGGGGTAACACTGGGGGCTGACTGCTGCTGTTGGCAGCCTTTCAGTGAGTCACAGAACATCTTTGCTTGGAAGAGACCTTCCACATCCCCCAGTCCAGCCTTTGGCCCAGCACTGCTGTGTCACCACTAAACCATGTCCCCACGCACCAGCTCCACACCCCCAGGGATGGTGACCCCAGCACTGCCCTGGGCAGAGCATTCCAGTGTTTGAGAGCCCTTTTGGTACAGAAATGTTTGCTGACATCCAGCCTGAACATCCTCCCTGTCTCCCAAGGAGCTTCCTTCCCCTCCAGCTGTTACCTGTTCAGTTGCCTAGTGTGCTTCTGGCAGCCAGGGAGAGCTCCCACTTCAATCCACCTCACACCTGCCTTGGTAGCAAAGCCACACAACCACTCAGACCTTCAGTCAAGCCCAACCCTAGCCCAGCTACCATGGTGTGATGGGTTGGGAGTTCCCTGCCCCCACACACTATGAAAATCCCCCAGACCAGACTCAGCCAGCTGGAAGTTAAGGACTGAAGCTCTGTTTACAGCTCAGCACAATGTACAGGCAGAGATATACACAACAGACAGGAATAGTTACAGACATAGACAAGTTAAAGGTGATACACAAACACAATTCCCCTGCCAGCAATGCCCAGGAGGGGCTCCCAACCACCCTTCCACCTTCTCCCCACCCCTCTGCCTTACCCCAAGGTCTGCCTTACATGCAAGGTGAGTTTGGAGCATGGGCAAGGAGGGGTTAGAAGCAGAGAGGCCAGAAGCTCCCCAGGGGACAGAGAGGAGACTCTGTGTGTGTCTTATCTATGTCTGTGTTGTTGCTCTCACACATCTCAGCAAGCCTGAGTGGAGCAGCCATCACCACTGTTTGCTTTTCACAGCTATAATCTAATTCTTTTCATTAAGATATTCCAATCAGCCTCAAACCAGCACACATGGCCACTAAACTACAGCCTGCAGCACCACAGCCACAGCTCCTTGAACACCTCCAGGGATGGGGACTCCACCACCTCCCCAGGCAGCCTGCCCCAACCCCTCACCACTCCCTCAGCAAAGGATTTTTGGGTGGGAGGCAGCAAGAGAGAGTAAGAGGCAGTCAGGAGGAGGAGTGAGAAGTAGCCTGGTGGAAAGACAGCCAGAGGAGGAGAAAAGAAGTTTTCCTTGTAAGAACTTGAAAAGGCTGAGGATGAGAGCTCTGAGTTCTGTTCCCTTGCAGTGCCACCCACTCTGGCACAGCACTCCCTGACAATGACACACCTGTCACACCTCCGTGCCAGGGCTGCAGCAAGCCTCAGGGGAAGCAGCCACAGAATTTGTCAGAGCCCAGGGGTCCCCAGGCAGGCCCCAGCACAGCTGCTTTAAACCCCCTCCCCAAACCTGAGACCCTACACCACATACAAACCCCTTCCTGTCTGGATCTGAACCAAGTAACCCCCTCAGACCCCACCTCAAGACCCCCAAAGACAAGAGGTTTGCTGGTGGTTAGCTGCACCACAGAGCAGCCTGCAGAAAGGGAACAACTCTGCAAGCTCAGCAGCTGCTCCCCACAGCACCAAGCACAGGACCCCAGAACAGCTCAGGCTGGAAGGGATCCCAGAGATCAGCACCGCCAAGGGCAGGGGACACCTCCCACCAGCACAGCTTGCTCAGGGCCTCATCCAGCCTGGTCTTGAACCCCCCCAGGGAGGCTGTGGAGCACAGAAGCACAGAATATGATCAAAGATCCCATTCTGTGCTTCTGTGGTCCACAACCTCCCTGGGCAGCCCTTGCCAGTGTCTTCCCACCCTCACTGCCAACAAGTTCTTCCTCCTCTCCATTCCCAACCTGCCCTCCTCAGTGCCTCTTGACACACCTAACACCCAGGGCTGGTGGTTCCCTCTCCCCTCACTCCAGGCACACCTCCAACCAGCTGCAAGCCAAATCCTCTCCAGGCCAGTGCTGGAGCTGCTGCTCCATCAGCCCCTGGCAATGCCTGTGGGTCCCCTGAGGGATGGAATGTCCTGGGGCAGATCCATTACAGCTGACAGATTCCAGAGGAGTGCCAGGGAAACACCACCAGTCAGAGCCTGGCATTTATCAGGCTGACAGAAGGCACTTGGCAGAGTGTGCAGAGGAGGCTGATGAGCACTTGGGGCTGGATCTGCTTCGCTCTTAACACACTCAGAGAACCCCAGAAGGGCTCAGGCTGGGAGGAACCCCAGAGCTCAGCTGCTCCAAGCTCCTGCCATGCTCAGGGACACCTCTCAGCTGCTCCAGACCTCGTCCAGCCCCCAGGCAGGAGGCAGCCACAGCCTCCCTGGGCAGCCTGCTCCAGTCCCTGATCACTGCTGCGGCACAGAAACTGTTCCTCACATCCAACCTAACCTCCCCTGGCTCAACTTGAGGCCATGGCCTCACCTCCTAGCACCCCATCCCAGCTCACACCAAGCTGCTTTCAGGGAGCTGTGCAGACAGACACCTGCCCAGGCTGGGGTGCCAGAAGTTCCAGCACAATGCAGTGCTCTCCTGACTCAGCTGCTGTGGTCTGCAGTGGCAGCACTGTGGAGCAGTCACTGCTGCTGCTGCCATCAGTCCTTCCCCTTCAGGATGCAGAATGTCCTACACCACTTCTTATGGCAGCAGGATGGAGGTTGAGAGACTCAGAGAGCAGTTTGGGTTGGAAGGGACCTTTGAGATCATCCAGCTGTGACCCCTGCCACGGGCAGGGACACTTCCCATGGGCTCAGCCTGCTCAAGGTCTCATCCAGCCTGGCCCTGAACACCTGCAGGGAGGATGCTCATATCTACAGACACAGGTTCTCTTCTCCAGACTAAACCACCTCAGCTCCCTCAGATGCTCCTCACACAATGCCCTCCAAACCCCCCTCCAGCCTCATTGCTCTTCTCTGGACACCCTCCAGCACCTCGATGTCTTTCCTGTACTGTGGCACCCAGCTGTGGCCTCACCAGTGCCCAGCAGAGGGGCAGCAGCACTGCCCTGCTCCTGCTGGACACACCATTGCTGATCCAGGCCTCCTTGTCACGTAGGCAGACATTGGCTCATGCTGAACTCCTGCTGAACCCCATTTGGAAGCTGTAAGTGAATTCTGTGCTGCTCTGGGTACTCAGGGATGCTCATCTGCTTCAGGGCAGAAAAGGGAAACAAAGACCAACACCAAAGTGAGAGAAGAGAGGAGTTTGGGCACCTGAGCCAGGGCACATCCTAGATGAGAAGCAGAACTGTCACTGTTTCAGCTGGGATAGGACAGGGAAGGAAGCACAAAGGAGCAGGAGGACTTTGCTGAGTGTCAGCCAGCAGCCAAGCCTGCTGCAGTGGGTCTGAGGATCACAAAGTCAGGTTTAAGTTCAGAGTCCTTCATTTGCACCCATCAAGACTGCAGGTGGCTCACAAACCTGATTAACACAGCACACAGTAACTACTGCCAAGAGGTCAGCTCCTGCCTCAGTGATAGGAGCAAAAATCTGCAAATAAGGATAAAGGAACCAACAGAGAGGACAGAATTAAATTCCCTGTTCCACCCTGAACATCTCAACTCATCTTCCTCAGATGTTTAATGTTCAACCCACAGTTTAAGTAAGGCTGGATTGGATGTGAGAGCCATCTCAATCTGCAAAAGAAAATTACAACATAAATCTAAAGCAATTTTAGAGGCTTTGGGTTCCAAGATTAGAAGTAAGCCCTGACATGTATGAAGGAAAAGCAGAAGGATTATTTCTCAATAAAAAAATCAATCCCTGCTTGAAAAAAAAAAAACAAAAGAAAAACAAAAGAAACCTTCCTGGCCACGTTCTCTACATCTGCCTCTGCATGCTTAACCTTTTCACAGAACAATCAGCCAGGCTGGGCAGGAGAAGGCTGCAGGCAGAGCTCAGAGCTGCAGTTCAGCATCTGCAGGGGAGCTGCAGGCAGGCTGGGGAGGGACTGCTCAGAAGGGGCTGTGGGGACAGGCCCAGGGCAATGGTTTGCAAGTGGAGCAGGACAGAGTTAGGTTGGAGCTGAGGAGGAAGCTCTGCAGAGTGAGGGTGGGGAGAGCCTGGCACAGGCTGCCCAGGGCTGTGCTTGAGGCCCCATCCCTGCAGCCATCCAAGCTCAGCCTTGCTGTGTCCCTGTGCAGCCTGCTCTGGCTGCAGGTCCCTGTGCTGCAAGGGGTGGCCAGGATGCCCCTGGAGGGTCCCTCCCAGCCCAGTGCAGGCTGTGAACTCAACAGAGAACCATGAACAAATTACAACCAAGTGTAAAAGCAGTGTAAAATAATTCACAGGGCCATAGGATTGTGTGGGCGGGAGAAGCCCTCTGGGGTCATTGAAGCCAACACCACCATGGCCACCAAACCATGGCCCCAGCCTTCTGGAACACCTCCAGGGATGGGGACTCCACCACCTCCCTGGGCAGCCTGTGCCAATCCCTGACCATTCCTGCAGCAAAGAAATTGTTCTTCATGTCCAACCTAACCCTCCCCTGGCACAGCCTGAGGCCCTTTCCTCTCCTATTGCCTGAGCCCAGGCAGAAGAGCCCAAGCCTCACCTCACTGCAGCCTCCCTCCAGAAGGCCATCAACACAGGGCACAGAGAGAGAGCACTCCTGAGCCAAAGCTAGAACAAAAGCTGACTTCAGCTTCATCCTGCAAGTGCAACTTCATCTGAAGTTTTTCATCCCAGCCTCCCTCTGCCTGCAGGCAACCCCTCCTCAGATCTGACACATTGCTGTCAGAAGGAAGTGAATGATTTCTGCCATTGCTTGGTCCACTCCTGTCAAGCCCCAGCTCAGCTGCCATTTGTTTTCCACCCTGGAACATCACTCCTGCAGCTGCCAAACACAGAGCCAGGTAGGAGTGGGGTGTGCAGAGCACACCTTGGAACAGCAGAGAGGGGACAAGAGAGCAGAGAACCTTGGGATGCCCACAGCAGCTGGCAGAACACTGAGCAGTCACTGCCCTCAGGGCAAGCAGTTCTGCTCTCAATCTCCACTAAACCACAGCCAGTGCCAACCCCACGAGGTGCAACAAGANTGCTGTGGGCACAGGCTGAGGGAGCTGGGGGGGTGCAGCCTGCAGAGGAGAAGGCTCCAGGGGCACCTCAGAGCTGCTGCCAGTGCCTGAAGGGAGCCTGCAGGAAGGCTGCAGAGGGACTTGTGCTGAGGGGGTCTGAGCCAGGCCAAGGGGCAATGGTTTGGAGCTGAGGCAGAGCAGGCTGAGAGTGGAGCTGAGGAAGAAGTTGCTGAGTGTGAGGGTGGTGAGAGCCTGGCACAGGCTGCCCAGGGAGGCTGTGGCTGCCTCCTGCCTGGAGATGTTGCAGGCCAGATTGGATGAGTCCTTGAGCAGTTGAGACTGGCTAAGAGGTGTCCCTGGGCATGGCAGGAGCTTGGGGCAGCTCTGAGGTCCCTTCCAGCCTGAGCCCTTCTGGGGTTCTATGCCAGGAGTTAGCAAGGTCTCAGGAGCAGCCTGCTCTAAGGCTGAATCAAGACCAAAGGGAATTTTCTGGACTTGCCAGAGATGGATTTTTTTCTTTATTGCCTAATAAATCTTCCTGTTCCTACCTGTGCAAAAGAACTCTGGCAGGAAAAAAATTGGAGCCATTTGTTCTTTCTTTTGGTCAGGTCAGATGGAGCTCCCAGGGCTGCCATGAAACAGCTGCCAGAAGGTAATCCTCCGGCAGCACTGCTCCAGGCAGCTCTCTGGAGGGAGACTCAAACATTTAGTCACAGGGCACAGGAGTTTAGTGGCTGGAAGGCGCCTCTGGAGATCTTCCAATCCCACCTCCCTGCCAGATAAACCTAACAACTGATTCCCAGAATGGGTTGGGTTTGAAGGGACCTCAAGGATCACCCAGTGCCAGCCCCTGCCATGGGCAGGGACACCTCCCACCAGCACAGGCTGCTCAGGGGCTCATCCAGCCTGGCCTGGAACACCTTCAGGGAGGCTGTGGAGCACAGAATGGGAATGCTTCTCTGCTCCACAACCTCCCTGGGCAGCCTGTGCCACCCTCACTGCCAAGAAGTTTCTTCCTCATCTCCAGTCTCAATCTGCCCTCCTCAAGTCTCATCTGTTCTTGTCCTGGCACTGCCAGCCCTTGTCCAAAGTCCCTCCCCAGCTCTCCTCTAGCCCCCTTCAGGCACTGCAAGGCTGCTCCAAGGTCTCCCTGGAGCCTTCTCTTCTGCAGGCTGAGCAGCCCCAGCTCTCCCAGCCTGTTCCCACAGGGTAGCTTCTCCTGCCCTCTGAGCATCTTTGTGGCTACCTCCAGACCCACTCCAGCAGCTCCAGGTCCCTCTTGGACAGCAGGACTGAAAGGGAAGCAGCTGGATTGGAAGCAGATGATGTTTAAGGTCCATTCCAACCCATCCCATGAATCAATGAATCTTGGGAGGTCTTTTCCAACCTTTATGATTCCATCTGAGTGTCTGCTCCCATGCCAACCTGTGTCATGGCCATGCAGAATTCCCTGCCTGGGCACAGCTCTGCCCCTGGCAGCAGCAGCCCCTTTTATCCAGAAGAGCAGGAGGAAGGGAAGGCTTTTCCCCAGAGAGCCAGGAAATCCCAGCTCTGCACCAACAGCAGCTCTGGGAGAAGACTGGAAGCCTTCCATTTGCAAGATGAAGCCTTAACAGGCAGCCTGCATTCCAAAGCATTCTCCTCACAGTTGTTTGCAACCACCATCAAAATCCAGGGACTGCTGTTGTGGCTGAGCCAGAGGAACTGGAGAACTAATCTGGATGAAAACCAACAAAAAATCAACAACCACCAACCCCAAACCCAACATAAAAGACCTCCTAACTTGGCATGGTTTGAAGGCCATAGCAGTGTTAGGTCCCTGCCTGGACTCGGGGGGCCTGGAAGGCTGCTGCCAGGTCCCTGCCTGGACTCGGGGGGCCTGGAAGGCTTTTCCAACCAGACCAATTCTGTGGTTCTATGAAGCAGAGGATTTAGTAGGAATCCCTTCTGCAGATGAGCCCAGGTTTGTGTCCTCACAGCCTGCCCAGGAGCTGGAGTGCTTTGAGCTACCCAGCAAAGGGTACCTGAGAAGGACCTTTCCCCTCCAGAGCTCATCCTGTTCTCAGAGCATTACTCAGTGCTGTCCTTGTGTGGCCTCATGGATCTGAGTGCTACTGGGAGGCAGCAGACAGCTGCTAGCAGGAGCACCCCAGGAGGAGTGGGAGTAGGAAGCCTGAGGAAGGTTCAGGCTGTGTAGGAAGCACAACACTGTTCCCTGTCTCTTCTCCTGCAGAAGCCCACATGTGACAGGGCACCTCCTCCTCCTCCTCTCCCACACCTGGCAGACAGGAAGGATGCAAGGAAAACAGAAGTACAGAAGTGTTTGGGTGGGAAAAGCCCTCTGAGATCAGCCAGTCCAGCATCAGCCCAGCACCACCATGGCCCCAGGTGCCGTGGCCACAGCTTTCTTGAGCACCTCCAGGCATGGGGACTCCACCTCCTCCCTGGGTAGCCTGTGCCAGGCCCTGACTACTCCTGCAGCACAGAAATTCTTCTCATATTCAACCTGACCCTCCCCTGGCACCATTTCAGGCCAGTTCCTCTTGTTCTTTCACCTGATCCTAGGGAGCAGAGCCCAAGCCCAGCTGGCTGCAGCCTCCTCTCAGGGAGCTGCAGAGAGCAATGAGGTCTCCCTCAGGCTCCTCTTCTCCACCCTGCACACCCCCAGCTCCCTCAGCTGCTCCTCCCCAGCCCTGCTCTCCAGAACCTGCCCCAGCCCCTCAGTGTCCTTCTGGGAGTGAGGGCCCCAAACTGAAGCCAGCACTCCAGGTATGGCCTGGGCAGTGCTGAGCACGGGACAGGCTCACTGCCCTGCTCCTTAACAAGGCTGCTGGCACTGGAACTGCACTGCCTCAGCTGCAGTTCCCATGGCTCACTTCAGCCACTGCAACACAGCAACAGGAAGACCTTGGGGTCCTGCAGGGCCTTTTCCAGATGCTGAGAACACCAAAGGCAGGCTGCTGGGGCTGCCTGGGTGGCAGCTTTCTTGGGATACCTTCCACAGCCATTCCACTCTCCAGAGCATCTTTCCTCCCCTACAGTCTCACTGTCTCACTGTAAGTTACTTCAAAGTTTTTCTGACACAGGTTTCACTTTAAAGGGCAATGCCACTGGAAGTGGAGCGGGTGGGAGGAGGGGAGGCAGCTGTGAGTGCTGCGTGGGAGCTCAGCTGCTGCCTCAGCCCCAACCACCACAGCTCTGAGCTGCTGTTGTGCTCCTCTGCAGGTCCTGCTGCAGTGTCTGCAGGGGTGCAGCCTGCTCTGTGCCTGGCTTCTTGGCAGGAGAGAAGCCAGTTTGAGGAGACAAACCAGGAGGGGGGAAAGCAGCAAACAGAAAGAGCTTTGTGCTGGGGTAGCTCCCTGGAAGGACTTCTCACGTGGTGGGAAGAGTCTGTGCCTGCACAATGGGAGGACAGCAAGGTAAGAACACCTCCTGCTGAAGTCACAAGGAGTCAGCCTGGCTGGACTGTGCCACAGGAGAGACAACCCCCAGCCATGTCTGCTCTCAGGAGGGGATGGAAGCTGGGAAGGAAGAACTTGAGCCACTTCTCCACATGAACGGAAGTGCAAAGCTGGGGCTCAGGGATTCACAGAACAGGTTGGGTCAGACGGGACCTCAAAGCTCACCCAGTTCCAACCCCCTGACAGGGGCAGGGACACCTCCCGTTAGCCCAGGCTGCTCAAGGTCTCATCCAGCCTGGCCTTGAACACCTCCAGGGAGGAAGATTATAGGAGCAAGGAACAAAAAGATCATCAAAGATGACAGGGGAAGGAAGAAAGCATTCAGGAGGGTCTCTGCAGGTGAACCTTGTGGGTGGGTCAAGTCCTTCTCAGAGACCAGAGCAGGGAACAGAGTAGCATGGATGTAAGGAGCAGAAGTAGGTGGATGGCTCCAGCTTGGGATCAGAACAGCTCCCACTTTGTCAAGGCTGCTGAGCAGTGATTCATCCCAAGCTGCACCATTTGCTGTGCCACTGACGTTCAGGCTTCCCTTCCTGCTCAAAGCCACCCAGACACCAGAGGAGGTGGCAAGGAAAGCGCTCTTTGGATTCTGCTCCAGCACCACCCTTGGCTTCTGTTAAAAACACAGAACACACCAAACAGCATCCCACAAACACCCCCTAAAGCCCCCAGAGAAGTTGTGGAGGTTCCAACCCTGAAAGCATTCAAGGCCAGGCTGGACAAAGGGTTTGGGCAAGCTGCTCCAGGAGGGCAGGTGAGGCTGGAGAGGAAGAAGAAATGGGGAGACACTGGCACAGGCTGCCCAGGAAGGTTGTGGATCTTTGATCACATTCTGTGCTCCACCGTCTCCCTGGAGGTGTTGAGGGCCAGGCTGGATGAGGCCATGAGTGATCTGTGCTAGCAGGAGGGGTCCCTGCCTGTGGCAGGGGCTTGGCACTGGGTCAGCTTTAAGGCTCCTTCCACCCCCAACCATTCCATGAAGCCATCCACCTCTGGGTGTCTTTAGGGGCTGTGAGCATGTCCACAGTGAGATGGACACCAGAGAGCCTCTTCAGGCAGAGTCTCCTCTAATGTGGGAGCTCTGCTGGGAACCAGAGAATCACTGTGGCCAGGAAAGACTTTCAGGATCATCAAATCCAACCAA
>VWYK01071499.1:0-11300 GCA_013399775.1 Semnornis frantzii | reverse complement strand
AGAGAAATTACTTGAAGATGTATTTTTAGAAAAGAAAGGTACGTATGTTTTTCCACTCCAATTCTTTTCCCCTTGTGAAGCAGCTGTTTAACAGCCACAGTGTAAAATGTGGCATTTCAAAGTAATTTTTAAGCAATACATAAATTTTATTTTAATTAAGTTGATTATATTTTAATAATTTAGAAGTGAATAGCACTGGGGCTTTTGTACTTTACCCTAAAAGAACAGTAAAAGATGGTAACTTTACCAACTGAGCTCACTTAGGAATCATACTGAGTGAGAGTAAAAAGAAAATATATATTTCTTAACTAATTCACCATCTCCATTAAAAGTCTGGCATTGGCTAAATCTTTATAACAATTTGAAACTTTTCTTTCAAGTAATTGGATGTCATTATTTTTGCACATCCTTGTAATAACGCCTTGAATTTAATAATCCTGAGGCACAGTCTACCAGGCAACAGGAAAAGCCAGCAACCATGCTAGTCCAGCCACACCTTGGAGGCTTTTTGATAAAAGTTAGGAGTTAATCTACAACACTGTCCTCAACAGGACAGCACAAGTCAGGACAGAGTGCACCATCAGCCAGTGTGCAGATGGCTGTCGATACAGCAGAGGGATGGGAGGTCATCCAGAGAGACCTGGACAAGCTGGAGAGGTGGCCCAAGTGAAACTCATGAGGTTCAACAAGAGCAAGTGCAGGGTCCTGCACCTGGGCCAGAACAATCCTCTCTGCAGGCTGGGGGAGAAGGGGATAGAAATCAGCCCTGTGGAAAAGGACTTGAGGTGCTGTTGGATAAGAAGCTGGACATGAGCAGATAGTGTGAGCTTGCTGCGCAGAAGGCAAATCGCATCCTAGGCTGCATCAAAGATGCATTGCCAGAAGATCCAGAGAGGTGATTCTGCCATTCTGCTCTGCTCTGGTGAGACCTCACCCGGAGTACCGTGTCAAAGTCTGGAGCCCTCAACACAAGAAGGATGTGGACCTGATGGAGCAGNCTCATGCTATGAGAAGGCTGCAGAGAGCCTGTTTCCAAAGGCCTGCAGTGACAAAATGAGGGGCAATGGCTTCAAACTAGAGAAGAGCAGATTTAGATTGGGTGTTAGGAACAGGTTCTTTACTATGAGGGTATTAGGAATAAGTTCTTTCTTATGAGGGTGGCAGAACACTGCAAAAGGCTGCCCAGGGAGGTGGTTGGGGCCGCATCCCTGGAAATATTCAAGGTGAGGTTTGACAGGGCTCTGGGTTACCTGATCTAGTTGAGGATGTCCCTGCTGACTGCAGGGGCAGTTGGACTGAATGTTCTTTGGAGGTCCCTTCCAGCTCAAACTGTTCTATGATTCCACGATGCTGTACTTCTTAGAGAAATCTGTGTGCTTGTGCAGAGGTAGGTCACTCCTCCAGGTATTTATGGATCATTCAGGATGAGTGTTAAAGTACAGACTTCAGAACACCTGAACATTTTCTGTCCTCTATGTGATAACTCCATCACAGTAGGCTAGCAAAATAACCATCTGGGCAATAACAACTTACCAAATGCTGAACCTGCATAGCCAATGGAGTAAAATAATAGAAGGGTTTACTGGCATGATGAACTTCTAGCTGGAAGATCAATAGAAAAAGGATATTAAATCAGGTATCCTAGTCCTTTGGATGACTTTCCAGTGGTAAGGCAAAGAAAACAGATTTTGTGCAATTTTAACTTATTAGATAGGAATTTCTGTTTGAGCTGTGAAAGGGCCCTGCTGAGACTCATGGACCTTCTCTTGATGGAGTATTAAGACAGTCTCTGGGATACATCTGTGGTAATCTCTATGACTGTGAGATACAGAATCAAAGAACTGAAGAATGATTTGGATTGGAAGAGACCTATGCAAAGTCACCCTGCCGTGTAGCCAGCAGAGACATCTACAGATGGAGCAGGTTACTCACAACCCCAGACAGTCTCACCTGCAATGGTTCTGCAGTGGGGCATCATCCACCTCTCTCATTATCCTGGTACATGGTCTCACCACCCTCAGTGTCAGACATTTCTTCCTCCTATCTAGCCTAAACCTCCCTGATTTAGTTTAAAACCATCAACTCCCATCCTGTCACAACAGGCCCTGGTCAAAAGTCTTTCTTCCAGGCCTCCTTTAAGTACTTAAAAGCCACCAGAAGGTGTTAATGGAGCTTTCTTTTTTCCCAACTCGCTCAGCCTGGCCTCACAGCATCATTGCTGTGTCCTCCTCTGACCCCGGTCCAACAGGTCCATGCCTCTCCTCTGCTGAAGACTCCAGAGCTAGCTCCAGCACCTCAGGTGGGTTCTCATCAGAGCAGAGGGGCAGAGTAATCTCCCAGTGATGTGGTCGATGTCCATATGGCCATACGGATAGCTTTTCAAAGGCCAAACTATTTCTGTTAGGAACTTCTTGCAACAGTAGGCTGAATTTATGAGGGTAAGCTGTCCAGTATCAATTGCAGTCCATTCACAGATTCACAGATTGCATTGGGTTGGAAAGGACCCTCAAAGGTCAGCTTGTCCAACCACCCCCCACCTGTCTGCTGCAGTCAGCAGGGTCACCTCCAGCTAGAGCAGGCTGTCCAGGGCCACATCAAATCTAATATTGAATGTCTCCAGGGATGGGACCTGGAGGGAGTGTGGCTGTAGGGCTAAATTCACAGTATCACAGTATCACCAAGGTTGGAAGAGACCTCAAAGATCATCAAGTCCAACCCGTTACTGCAGACCTCAAGACTAGAGCACGACACCAAGTGCCACGTCCAAACCCGCCTTGAACCCCTCCAGGGACGGTGACTTCACTTTGGCTATCAGAATCCCACAGTTTCAGCATCCTATCCCATAAAATCAGTGCTGAAGGTATTCTGATGATTTTTTTTTTGTTGTTTGACATCAGTGAGAAGGATTTCACAGAAGCAGCTAACCCACAGATCCATTAATGGAAGCTGCTTCTCAGTTGAAATGAAGATGTTTATGAATAGAAAAATACCTATGTTGGAGAGGAATGACATTAAAATACTACGATATTGGTGATGTGTAAATGTACAGCTATAGAAGTAGTTTGCTGATAAGTAAATAATTTATGGGCTGATCATATGATGTTTGTTAAAACCACATGGAGATTTTTATTATTCAAAAATGTAAGGTTCATGAATTCACAGGTAGCAGATAATGAAGGACATTGTTATTATTTGGGATTTACTAAACTGAAGTGGATAAGGTTCAGATCTGCATTTCATTCAGGATAGAAGTAATTTAACATTTCCTTTTTTTTTTTTTTTAATTTAATTAAAGCTCTCAAAAAATACACTTTCTGCCAAAATGAAGTCATATTCAAAGTTACAATAGATTCTAGCTGTCAAGACTGACTGGAGAATGATTACATTGGAGTGGGGTAACTCTATGTAAGACAAGTAAAATGATCTACAGAACAGATAGAGAAAAAGAATAGGGGGGAAAAAAAGGAAAGCCAATGATAGAAGCAGGACTAAGAATATAGTGTTGGGAAGCAGGTAGTGCAGAGTGCCTGCTGAAAAATTTGCTCCTATAAACAAATAAAATACACCGATTTTGCATTCTTTATGTCCTCATCAGCTGTTGTGATTTGAACTATATAGAAAACAGAGGTTTTATGCTCTTGCAAATAAAATAACTGCATGAGAAATAACTTTCTCCATCTTTGATTTCTCATCTTGAGTGAAGCAGCATGTATAAATTTGAATTTTGACTACCTCTTCTGGTCAAAAAGAAAAAAAAAAGCAGCATAACTGTTTATAGCTTGCCTGTTTTGTGAGGATTCACTAGGGAAGGAGAAGTCTAGAGTCAATAACAGAAGATTTTCTAAAGTCAGTAAGATTCATTTCATGGCTAAACCAGCAGTAGATAAGAGCTGGGTGAGCATGATAATGTCACCAAGTTACTGGGAGGTATTTCTATCAGCAAGAAAGAAATGTGGATAAATTACTCTTGTAAGTCTGCCTCTCTGAAGATATGTTTTTAAAATACATGGTGCTATCCCAAGAGGTTAAGTGCATTATTTTGTCATAGGAAGAGTGATTTACTGTGACTGGTTAGGGCATAGCTGTTACTCACTGGGTACATAATTGTCTCATAAAGATATTTATTAGTAATTTAAATATATTTAATGTATTTTGACACCCTCTGTGCATATGGAACACCGTGCTGTATGGAAATAGCTAATTTCTGTACAGGGAACAACAGATTTCCTGTAACAGGTACCAATGATAAATACACAGACAAATTTATGTATGGATCTAAGACCTTCTCAAATCTGAAGAATCTGCTTTGAGGTACCTATAGGAGCTTTAGATTCCCTTCAGAGATTAGCTTTTGATCTACGACAACTGGAAAAAAAGAGGAATATATAAAGGAAAGCATCAGTGGGCAATAAGTATGATGTGTATCATATAAATACTGTTCTTAAGTGATGAGTAATGAGAAGGCTGCGCCGGAGTTCAAACTAAGATGAATATTTAATGTTATGACAGGTGAGCTAATAAACGTTAAAGAAAAATTCTAAGGCAAGAGAAATCTACATATCTTTCCGTAGACTCCTAATTCATAATATTTAACCAGGTGTAGTGATCAGCCAGCTTTCAACTAACTGACATGAGCCTTTAAGGTCCCTTCCAACCCAGACTTGTGATTCTGTGATTCACGGCAGTTGGTCAGTCAGAAAACTCATTTCAAAGTGACCCTTGACAGGTCAGGTATTCTTACAACAAAGGCAACATTTATATCATGTAAAACAAGAGAAAGCTGATGGAAGATTACACATCTTGTTATCCTGAGCCTCAGAATGGCTTCCCAGTCAGTTTGAGAAGGTGTCTACTTAAAAGCACAAGACTTGTATNCATCTAGTTCCAACCCCCTGCCATAGGCAGGTACACCTCCCACTAGTACAGGTCACTCAAGGCCTCGTCCAACCTGGCCTTGAATACCTCCAGAGTGGGAGCAGCCACAACCTCCCTGGGCAACCTGTTCCAGTGCCTCACCATCCTCACTGTAAAGAACTTCCACCTAACATCCAATTTAAATCTCCTCTCTGCCAGTTTAAACCCATTGCCCCTTGCCTGTCATTACAAGACCTTGTAAATAGTCCCTCCCCAGCCTTCCTCCAGGCCCCCTTCAGATACTGGAAGGCTACTATAAGGTCATAAAGTCATAAGGAGATAAATGTATAACCCCCTACAGAAGTTCCACTTGTCTATATTGGTAGCACAAAGTTCATTTGAAAAGTCCTTAGCAAGTTGTGACTCAGACTTTCCATGTGGCACAATCAGAAAGCAAATTTAAACTTAATTTCAGGTCCTAAGCCTCTTTAAGCAAAGCAGTTCTCCATCAAAACTAAGATGGTTTGCAGCATTTAAAATCTGTGCAAACCTTCCTCCAAAATTTATTAATTTAACCTAAAAAATACTTAGAGTAATATAATCAAAATTCAAGTCACATTTTCTTCTCACGATTTTAATTCCTCTGGGTTTTCCTTTTTTTTTTAACTGTTATTTCTCTTTTCTTGATTCAGTTAAGGCCTCACATTGACCTTAGTAGATGCTACCCAAACTGAGTGTGAGCTAGACTGCAGGAGTGGAGGAGGTAACATTTTACTCAGAGGAGAGTAAAATGAGACTTTCTGAGTTTTCCAACATTCTCAAGTTGTTTAGAGCTGCCTGAAAAGCAGCAGATTTTCCACTGTGTTAGATCTGAAGGCTCTTTAACCGTACGAAGTTCAAGAGAGACAGGGAACTACTAGAAAGAGTCCAATAGAGGCTACAATCGTGATGAGAGGCTTGGAGCATCTCTCTGAGGATCAAAGGCTGAGAGCCCTGGGGCTGTTGAGCCTGGAGAAGAGCAACCTAAGATGTGGGCATCTTCTCAATGCTCAGCAAGAGCTAAAGGGGCTGTGGGGGCAAGAGGATGAGGCCAGGCTCTTATCAGTGGTGCCCGGGGGCAAGACAAGGGGCAGTGGGCACTAACTGGAGCCCAGGACATTCCATCTCAACAGGAGGAGAAAATTCTTTGACCTGAGCGTGCTGGAGGCCTGGAGCAGGCTGCCCAGAGAGGTTGTGGAGTCTCATTTTATGAAGAGATTCCAACCACATCTGGCTGTTGTACTCCTAGGCAAGCTGCTGTGGATGCCCCTCCTCTAGCAGGTTTGCTGGACTGGATGATCTCCAGAGGTCCCTTCCAACTCCCATCCTGTTGGCAGTTTGTTAAAAATGCAGCCTAGAAATATAGTCACTCCCATCTTTCTCCTGCACAGGCTGCTAAAGTTAAAAGAAGCCAAACTGTCATAAAACAACGACACCTTCAAGTATAATTATATCTAAATTGGTTTTGCAGAAGCTTTAAATTTTGCAAATTATAAATTAAAATAAGTGATTAATTTTGTCTGCCTCTGGTCATTTGTTATGACTGTTACCCTCAGAAGCATATTCCACAAATATGTGGGACACCAAGGCCTTTGACATTAGCACAAGTCAAAGCCATTGAGTAGCCTTGGTTCGAAGAGGTTTAAATACAGTGTTAGCTTTCAGCTGGGGAAATGTTTTATAATGGTGATGAAAAACATTTGGAAATACATGTCATGTAAGCTGTTGCCACACGGCTCTATGGAAATCACTATCTGCCCTAATAAAGTTAAGTATCTATCATAGCTGGGCTGAGATTTTGTTTTGTAGAACTAATTTCTTCTTGGTTTAATCTTATACTGAAAACCAAAGACAAACAGTTTTGGTATGTAGCTGATACTTTATTTTATGTAACTAAATAGAGTTCTGTTCTTTCATAAGAATACAGAATTGTTGGGAAATACCTCTAAGATCAACCCAACACAACCATGGCCACTAAAACATGTCCCAAAGTGCCATGTCCACACATTTCTTGAACACCTCCAGGGATGGAGACTCCACCACCTTCCTGGGAGCCTGTTCCAATGCCTTTCCCCTCTTGCAGGAAATAAATTGTTCCTGATAACCAATCTAAACCTCACATGGCCAACAAATTGTTAAGAGGAGTTAAACAGCAGTAACTTGTTGACTGTGATTCTAGAGAAGTGGTACAGATTGTTTCTGACTAATATTTAGTAACTAATCAAATTACAATTATATGCTGAGCATGTTTTGAATTAAATAGAAATATTCCATAGTTTGTAAACGTGCTAGAGACAGTTTTTCAATGGTTATGTATAATTCTGGAAGACAGTGAAATGGAGGAAGATCAGATTTTGGAGCCTTTAAGTATTATTGTTTTTTAAAATACTGTGCAATCTGCGGATTGTTTTGATTAATGCAATGTATTACTGCGAACTTGAATTACTCAGAAAGTATTATGTTCTCATTTATTTTAAAGGAAACAGAGTACTGAATCGTGATGAGCAAGGTTCTCTCTTAGAACAGATAAGTAACAAAGAGCCTACTCTGACTGAAACAATCTTCACAGTGTTGTCTTACTGCACTTTATCACCCAAATCTCTTGGCATTGCTTTCGAGACCTACATGGAAGAAGAGAATTTGTGGAGCTGCTTATACAATTTGACAGGTATTTAATTTATTAATTATTGTTTAACATCTGATATTAAACCTTGTCAGTTGTGAGATGTGTGGAGCGTATTATTTTTACCTTAATAAATCAGATTACATGGTAGTAGTTTTCTTCGAAATCACAGTGTAATTGAAGTGGCAATTTTGGACAATCAGGTCATGGTAGGAGTGGTGAAAGCTCTGAAGAAAGCAGAGGTTAGAATGAAATGGTCACCCAGGTCTCTTGATTTCCTTAAGTGTCTGTCTTACCATCCAACTGGAAGTAGATAGTTTCTGTAGCTCTCTACCAGAGGCAGCTCTGTTTCTATGCATGTAATAGCTCTAGAAAAAAATATTAAAGGAGAGTGGAAAAAGGAAGACCTTCTAGTGAGGGACAGGTATTCAGATGGGCATATATTCCCTGCTGCCAGCAACCAGAAAGGAATTTTCCATAGAGAGGGAGGACTGATCTCAAAATTACAACAACTAATGCCAACCGTAAAGAAAAGCAATATTCAACCAGGAAAGAGCTGAAATTTAGAAGAGTTGTCTTGCAGATGATGACCGAAATGGTGGAAAGCTGAAAAGGAAATAAAGGAAGAAAATAGGAGATTATAAGAAGGGAAACAGAATTCTAAATGTCAAACAGATATGATTATCAGGTAGATACATCAAAGTGTAAATATCAGTATAGAATACAATGGTGGTAACAGTGCTAAGGTATTCCTCAGAGAAAAACGCAATTGCAAAAACTAAGTCTAAGGTGTAAGAGAAAGGAATATATATGAATATTGCATGAAAGCTTCCAGAAAGGCCATACAGAGAAGAATTAAAACTTATATCAGCAAAATGTACTGAGAAGTGGAAGTATGTGCAAAGGACCTAACAAGTCAAAAGACATCTCTGGTATGTCCTGCAGCACTGTGCCTGGCAACTGCTGCTCCCCAGCAAAGGAGAAACTGTGATTCTCTGTGATATTGAGAATGTGGAGAAGATTGATACTTCTTGTAGAGTCAATGACTGTGTTTAGGATGCTCTGTTTTCAGCATGCAATCTCTGATAACATACTATGCCTCCGCAGATGACTATTATTTGTATGCATCCTTTTTTCCCTTTGCTGTTCTTTAGTATTACAATTTGAGTAGCTAAAAAATGCAACTTCATAAATATTACCACAATAAGGAAGCAGGAAAAAAATAGGTATGCCTAATATGGTTGCCTCAGTGATGTATAAAAATTAATTCAGTGTAGTCTCTATAAGAAGAAAGACATCAGTTAGCTTGGGCCAGGTTGGATGAGGCCTTGAGTAACCTGTGCTAGTGGGAGGTGTCCCTGCCTATGGCAGGGTATTGGAAATAGGTGATTCTTGAGGTCCCTTCCAACCTTACCATTCTATGATTCTATGAATAATTTTTGGAAATAGATTGATGGGGAAATCAGGGCGAAGGAAGCAAAATACTATTTTTATTGTTGTGATTGTTACTGTTAATGTTATTGTTGTCGTATTGTTAGTATTTATTATTACTGTTATTATTTATTATTATTACTCTTGTTTGGTGGTTTTTTTCCTGGGACACCCTAGAACAGCGTTCTAGTACCTGAAGGGGGCCACAGGAGAGCTGGGGAGGAACATTTGACAAGGGCTTGTGGTGAAAGAAGGAGGGGCAATGACATTGGACTGGAGGGGGAAGATTGAGACTAGAGAGAAGGAAGTAATTCTTGAGAATGGGGTTGGGGAGACACTGGCACAGGTTGCCCAGAGAGGCTGTGGATGCTGCCTCCTGGAGGTGTCAAGGGCCAGGCTGGATGAGGCCTTGAGCAACCTGGGCTAGTGGGAGGTGGTTGAACTGGTTGATGTGTAAGGTCCCTTTATACTGAAACCCTTCTATGATTCTGTTATTGTCATCATCATCATCGTTATCATCATTATGATCAGTATCATTATTATCGGCTGTTGTTGATGATAATATTCATATGGTTCCTAGTATTATATTAAGGTGGTACGAGATGCTCCCTTGTTTTGGTATTAACCCTGTATTTTATAGCAGGCCAATAGTTCTAAATTACTGTGAATTGTGATGTTCTTACTTGACTTTCTGTAAGAATTCTGAAACCTTTCCTTATGAAACAGATTTGCACAAATGACTACACTCACTGAATATTTAATAATTCTCTCTTCTGAAGTTTCCAGTTGTGGTGAGTCAGAGCCAGAGGTTATCAGATGCTTGAAGCTGACTTTGATTAATTCAGTCAAGGGTATTGTCAAGCAGATAATTTCTTTGATGCATTCATGGGAGGCAACAGAAAACTATGGAACCTACCAGCACAAGCAAATAGTTCCTGAAAGTTTACTGAAAACTGTTCCAAAGGAATGGAATTACACTCCTCGGGAGATGAAGAGAAAAGAATCTGGAAAGTGTGAGTGAAATTTATACTGGTTTATAAATTTGTCCTAAAAATGTGGTATCTTTTTAATGAATATATATCAAAACTGAATAGGTGTAATTCATGAGCACTGCAGTGTGACAATGGAAAAACCATTTGCAAACATCCTGTGTTTTATTTAAACTACTTGCTGTTAAAATTCAGTACATTTTTCTTGAGGCTTACACCCATACATGCATAAAGAAGCTTTTAAAAATAATCAGTATTGTAGTACTGATACAATAGTACTAAAATGTGCTTAGCATCTGGCAGTAGTAAAGCAGAATAAAGCATAATGTCTATGCTCTTGTCACCACGGCTGTAACCAGTTCTTCTCTTAGTTATCATCTTTCCAGTCAGGACTGTTTAAATTTAAATACATAGTGTTGTCTGAAATGATAATGACTTATTAAACCCAACTTTACAACAGCAATTTATGTTTGAATAGCACTGAAAATGGTATGGAAATTGCTGCTTCTTTGACTATTGAAACAGTTACCGAAGGAGGAGAAATAATATATGTAATAGAGGTTTGGAAGGGGATTTGATCTAAAGATTATTCCTAGTGTATAATCTATAAATTAGATTCATAGAATGGGTTGAGTTGGAAGAGACCTTGAAGATCATTTAGTTCCAGCACCCATGTTATGGGCAGGGACACGTCCCATTAGACCAGGTTGCTCAAGGCCTTGAAGACCTCCAGGGAGGGGTCTCAAGTAGAATTAACATAAAGCTGCCATTTGATCACCTTGTTTTGGCAGTTCATCCTCAGCCTCTCCTCAATGTGGATAGTTTGAATTCCCTAGAAGAAGAAAATTAAATCCCCTTTTTCCTAGACCCTTGTGGTGGTGTTCAAGACTCCCTTGAGGTGAGCTATAGTGGAAGTCCGGCATGTTTTGGGATTCATAGCCTACAGGGATTAAGGCCTCCATTATTTCAAAAAAGCTAACTTCTGGCAACTTTTCACCATAAATTTATTGCCATTAAAATATCATCTGATTTTTTCCATACAGTGGTATACTCAGGCATGCAATCTTGGATACGTGGCTTTTGGGCAAGGCAGAGTGGGCATCAATCTATTCTTCCTTTCAATCTGTCTTCACTGTTTTGACTGAGGCCCATGGGTACAGCAGTGTGTTTACTGCACACTCACTTTAATCTATAAATTGTGTGGCTGTTTTAAGCTGTCCCTGAGCCTGAACTGATACGCTGAGAGGTGAGGCTCAGACTTAGTGGACAAACTAAACTGGCTATGTGACACTTAGAACAGACTAAGCTTTTTTTTTCAGTTTTATTTACAGGTGCAATGAGTCAGGGGTTTCTTGGTCTGCTGG
>VWYK01071497.1:8193-34102 GCA_013399775.1 Semnornis frantzii | reverse complement strand
TGTTTGCAGTGAGGGTGGTGAGACACTGGCACAAGTTGCCCAGGGAGGTTGTGGCTGCTCCCTCCCTGGAGGTGTTGAAGGCCAGGTTGGAGGAGGCCTTGAGTGAGCTGTGCTAGTGGGATGTGTCCCTGCCTATGGCAGGGGCTTGGAACTAGATGATCTTTGAGGCCCCTTCCAACCTTACCATTCCATGATTCTATGATTCTATTCCAGTGTAAATGGTGTGTCAGTTCAGTTAGATGGAAGATTTAGATGCATCTGCTTCCACAAGAACATGCCCATTTGTTGCTTTGGTTCAGCTTTTACATTTAGATACCACCTGTGTTACACATCCAAACCCATGATTCAAATTTGTGCTACCACACATAGGTTTGGAAACATATTTGAATAATTGCATACATTTTGCCTTGCAATTGCACAACCCAAATTCCACAAATAAGTCCAAAGCCAATTTTTTCCATAACAGGTATTTCAAATCACAAGAAAAGAAAATATATTCTCACAGGTTTGTATTCTCATATTAAAAGTAGAAGCTGTTAGACCAAAGACAGTTCTGTCATGTGACTCTGGTACCTCAAAGTCACTTCCAGTACAAACCCTAAGCATGCTGCTCAGTGCTTTACCTTTGCCATTCTTTTTGTTGTGGGCTGAGGTCAAATACTACCTGAAACGAAAACAGAACATCTAAGAAAACATGCAGGAAGAAGTCCCATCCATGAAACTCAGAAGAGAGCTAGGGTGTGGGAAGGTATTTCAATCAGCATCACACTTGGTACCATATACTGGAGTTTATGGAAAGACTTTGCACTTTAAATAACATATTTACTGCTCATGTATGGAAATTTCTATCCCTTCCTCCACAGAATTATTCACTTGTTTGTATTTATAACTTCAGCAGATTATTTCAAGGGTGACAGAGCACTGAGTGCTTCCAAGCTACCAGACTTTCAACCAGTACAAGAATTTAAGAATTTCACCTATAGTATCTAACCACTGAAATCTAAGTATTGTTAACAGTGACAGTAAATCTAACTGCAATCAATTTTCAAGCACACCCAGAGCTCCAGCCAAAAGAAATCAAGCACAAGTAGTTTTCTCCTTCTCAGTTTATAATCACTAGGACGACTTCTAGCATGCAGCAGCTACAGCAGCAGACACTAACTGTTCAGACAAAAAAAAAGGGAATGTCCTGAGAAGAACAAAGCTCCTGCCCCTTCCTGAGAGAGTCCTTTCCTTTGGTCATCTCCTGCTCACACATCAGTAGGAATTTGGACAAAACAGTTCTATTTTTTTTTTAAATGGTTCACTTATTAGATGATGTAATAATTTCAGCAGGAAGTTACATTCTCTGCAGGCTTTCTGTACATGCTAAAATTCCTTTCACACAGAATAATAACTTCAAAGCTTACTGTATTACACAAGGAAAAGCACTTCAAAAGCATAGGTATACACAGTTCCAAAGCTTTCAGTTCACAATGCAGAAATTAAAAGCATACTCACGTCCTAATTTGCAATGTTTCATGTCATTCCATATTATATCATGGTGATTTCCTACCCCTTTCTAGCATCATAGTATTATTCTAGTTAAAATGCAGTTAGGAGAGCTCTGGTAGTTTTCCTTGCTTATCAAACACTCTGCATTTTCCCCTAGAATTTGCCCATGTAAAACTCATTACTGCAGACATCACTAATTTGTTAAAAAGCACTGATCTGGGAATCTACTGTATTCTGCTGTATTTGCAGAGTGTGACACACAGATTCCTCAATGGCAGCCTTTTTCCCTAGCAGATTCCTGAGATAACTGACTGCAGACCTCACTCAAGGATCAGACAAAAGCTATGAATCAACTTACTGGTTCATAGATTAGCCCATCTGCAGAGGCAACCATTGTTTCTGCTAAATCCAGAACATCAGCCCCCACATCTATTTTAAACAGGGAGAAAAGTATTAAGAGTCATGCAAACAATAATCATCATCAAACATGTTCAAGTTGACATTTAGTTTCACAGTAGAGCAGTAAAATTTTAGTTACTGTTTCCTTGTTAACAAAATCAAAATAAAACACATATCTGGATAGAAGTAGATTACTGGGAGGGAAGGAGAAACTACAGAATCCTGCTTTTCAATCTATCATATCAGAGCATCATCAACAGATGCACAGTGACCAGAAATAAACTTTCCAGATTCACAGTACCTTCTCACTGATGTAACACTTTCAGAGATGTTGTATGAACCACACATATAAGTTTTCTAGACTCTCCTATGCATATTTTTTTCTATTCATAAGCACTGAATTCAAACCAGAACTAATCAAAACAGAGGAGGGAGTTTTCTTCCTCAAACTAAAAAAAGAAATTAAAATCTGAACCTGAAATTTTTTAATGTTCAATGGAAGATAACTGGAAAAAGAAGATTCATTTTCAAAGTTAAAAGACACAACTTGTGAATCAATATTCATGAGACAATCACAAATTATATGGCAGTGATGTATCATTCAATTAATAGGTTTAACCTAGCAAAAAAAAAAGTAAATCTTTTAGATTTGCATTCTTGTTAGAAGTAATACTCTGTCAGTTCAGCACAACCAAAATTAGTCCATACAAATAATGGTTCATAACCTAAACAATGTCAAAAGAATGGTAAACATCCTTCAAACAGGAAGGCATCCATGTATTTGCACATCAGGAAGATGAAACCACCTGATGATTCCAGTATTGCTAAACAATAGATCTAGCTCATCACAGTTGTGATAAATTCCTGATGTTCAGCAGTGTTTCACAGTGAGCTTTTAGAATATTCCAGCTAGAGAAATATTGGAACAGCATCTTTTTTATTTTTTTTTTTTTTGATGACAGAAGTTCTGCAAGATGCATAAATACTTTTCTTCACAACTCCTACCAACTCTTTCAGTGAGTCATATGCCATCAGCATTACTACATACCAGCAATATTCAGAAGAAACCTCACTGCTAGAATATTCTGAACAATATCCAACTATACTGCAAGCAAATGCATACTCTGAAAAGCCTTTTAACGTGTTTCAAAACTTTCACTGATGGAATACTTACACTGACACCTCATGGCAACCGTAATATCAATATTGATTCTTAACTTACTGAAAAGAAAACAACAAAAAAATCTCATAAGTAACACTGAGTACAGATATCAAGAGATATGTTATTAAAATTATAGAATCATAGAATGGTAAGGTTGGAAGGGACCTCAAGGATCATCCAGTTCCAACCCCCTGCCATAGGCAGGGACACCTCCCACTAGTACAGCTCACTCAAGGCCTCCTCCAACCTGGCCTTGAACACCTCCAGGGAGGGAGCAGCCACAACCTCCCTGGGCGACCTGTGCCAGTGTCTCACCACCCTCACTGCAAACAACTTCCTCCTAACATCCACTCTAAATCTCCTCTCAATGCCAGTTTAAACCCATTGCCCCCTGTCCTGTTTCTGTAAATTCTCTGATTACTTGCAGAAATGGTCAAATAAAATTTACATTGACAAATATAAACTTCAGCAGTTCAAAAATTTGAGTGAATAAAGACAGATTTGTAATTATTAAAACACTGATGACCACTCTTGAAGAGATAAAGCATCAGACAGCCCTGTGAGGAGAGGCTGAGTGAGCTGGGGGTGTGCAGCCTGGAGAAGAGGAGGCTCAGGGCAGACCTCATTGCTGTCTACAACTACCTGAAAGGAGGTTGTAGCCAAGTGGGGATTGGTCTCTTCTCCCAGGCAGCCAGCAACAGAATGAGGGGACACAGTCTCAAGTTGTGCTGGGGAAGGTATAGGCTGGATATTGGGAGGAAGCTGTTTACAGAGAGAGTGATTGGCATTGGAATGGGCTGCCCAGGGAGGTGGTGAAGTTGCTGTCCCTGGAGGTGTTCAAGAAAAGAGTGGATGGGGCACTTAGTGCCATGGTGTAGCTGATTGGCTAGGGCTGGGTGCTAGGTTGGAGCGGATGATCTTGGAGGGCTCTTCCAACCTGGTTGATTCTATGATTTTATGATTTAAAGGCGTGCAGTGCACAGAATCTCCATTAATTTCACATGGATTTACAGGTGTCTGACCTCAGGAAGGAAAGCAAAACCAATCCAGACAGACACATGAAACCAACAGCACAGGTATCTTTGGCTGATTCTCGAGGCAGACAAGATCCCTAGCAGTCTGGACATGATGCAACCAAAGTTCTAAGTGCTTGTTTCACCTCCAACAGCACGGAGTAAAATGGCAACATACTAACTGTATAAATTAGAGTGAGCATCATGCACAGGTGGTAGGCTTACACAGTTGATCTGGAGTTACATACTGCAATGGCATCTGAAGTGTCAGCAAGTGATTCTTCAGAGGACTCCACCAATAAACCTACACTATTTTGACTTCTTCATTGCAGAAATCTCGATTTCTTTTCTTCATAGGCTCCAGAAAAGAACCCAAATCAATCAACACAAGGAAAACCAAGTCCTTTAACTTCATTTTTCATTTCAATCACAAATTGCTTGCAAGTCACTCGAACATTTTAAATCTACTCTGTACTGAAATGCAGACAACTTTAAAAAGAATTACAATGAACAAAAATTACCTAGTAAAATCCTTGTCTACTTCATATTCATATTTCATCCATGTGTCCTGATACACCATGAACTCCATTATAGTCAGGAAAGCTATCGTTGTAAATGCTATCAGAGAAACTGAGTGGTCAAAAGGAAGAAAGAAATAATTTTAGATTGTGAGACTTAATAAATTCAGAAACAAGCAAAAGAAACTCTAACATTTCAGAATCTGAACTTTACTAGTACAACAGTAGCATCTTTGATTTGTAAATCCATAAGCTGCTCTTAGAAAAATGTTTCCACATCTACAGTGTTTGCTTTTACACAGAAAGAGAAAAGAACGAGCATCAAGAAAGAACATTTTACATTAAGTACTGCCAAACAATAGAATGATGGGGAGGTTGTGAAATCCCTACACTCAAGATTTATAAACAGGCTAGATCCTCCTCCACATAAAGAACAAAATGCCCACAAAGCACTGCCAGGGATGATCTAGGCAAACTCCATCTTATATTCAAGGATGAAAGAAGGTACACCTTGAAGCCCCTTCGAGCCTCCTTTTGTCTATGATCTAAGCTTTTATAACAATTTTTTTTAGATCTAGTTTTAGAGCCAAGAAGCTAGCAAACAAGAGAAATAATATACACTGTCCAGTTAGGAAGAAGTGTCCTTATTACTTTTTCATAGCTGCAGGACAGGTCTCCCACTCCAATACTTTTCTTCTGGCATTAGGCAACATGTAGCTCTCCATTTTATCAACAGCTAAATAAGAGAACTCCTCATCTGAAGTTATTTTTAGGAAGAAAACTAATTGGTATATTTTAATGATACATGCACCTCACTGATCTCCAAAGCAGCCTGTTCATCTCACTTGCAAAGTGGTACAATGAAAAAAGAAGATCATTCTGCTGCATGCAGCCAGACACACAGTAACAGATGCACCTGCTTCACCTCTTCATTAAATTATGACTTTTGTTAATGTGACAAAAAGAATCAGTTATGGAGCACAGCAGTGATTTGCAAAGTTTATTAACAGCCTGTGTCTTCCACTTGCATTCTGTGGAGTACTTACATGGAGTCTGTGAAAAGCAACTTCAGAAAAAACAAGCACATTGTCAATAGGCTTCAAATCACTAAGTGGTCCATACTCTAGAGGTGGCAGCAGGGACATAAAAGCCTTGTCCTATGGATTCGTAACGGAAACCACTGGCTGCAGCATTGACTGTAGCATTGATCAGTAACATTTCCAGTTCCAGCTTTCAAATGAAGCTATGTAACAACCATACATATGAAAACCTACACATCAATGCATACTGTGAAAGCTGATCAATTCATTATTCTGGCTATCAATTTCCCTCTGGAGCCCACAGGCCAGACTCAACCTACCTAAGCAATAGGAAAGTTGGAGCCATACTGTCTATCCAAAGACACAAGGAAGCAATTAGAATCATCTATGCTGAGCAAAGCTATTTGTGGATCTGAATAGATCCACTTGTAGAATTTCCAAAGACAGATCCCCTTTTCTAAAGGCACTCTCAGCCACAGCTGGAGTTCCAGCCTCTTTCAGAGACCAGTACTTACTTCTTTTACAACAGGTTTGAAGGTGCTGAAAGACTAAGAAGAGAGTCTTGGTATGTTTTGCGTCTCTATCACACCAGGAAGTAAGCCTAGAACTATAAACCTGAATGTGATGGGAATACTGTATTTGGATTTTATAATAGCAAACAATAAGACAATCCTATATTGCCATTTATAAAGTTACTGAGATTAGCATTCTTTGGTTTAAGTAACTTATACTAATGAGAAATCTTTAAGGCACTCTTTGACAAAGTAAAGTTCTCATGGTGCTATATTACCAAAAAAAAAAGAAACTTTAAGGGTTTTTTTGTAATTTATAAAAAAACAACTTGCTTTCTCAGGAAGTGCACTAACATTAACAGAGTTATTTAATCAACTCTTACAAATACACCATAATCGTTTAATTATTAACAGTGCAATTCAGGAAACACAGCAAAGTGACACATATCCCTGTGATATTTACTTCTATGCTACAAGTGGCATAACAACTTTAAAGGCTTATCTGTAGATTTCCATTGCTCCTTTTTATTGAAATTAGTTTCAGACAATCACATGAGAGTTTTTTGGGTCTCCATCTGAACTAACCACTAGCGGATTTCTCTCTAACTGCAAGCAATTCCAACAGCCCACTAGATCATGTCACTACTGCCAGATCAGGCTACCTCTAACGCAGCCCACCTGAAGGGCACAATTTTTTGTTCAGATACCTACAGAAAAGGTAATTCTTACAGCTACAGCTTTTTGAGAGAAAATCGAGAGACTACTAAGGACAGTACAAGCACATGCTCTGAAGAGTTTAATTCTTCAAAGGGCTTTCTTTATTCTTAAAATCAACCACATCTCCGAGGCAAAAAGCTTTAGAAATTTGCTCTTCATCCCAATGTTTAATTCAGCCAGCTCTTAGATACCTCTGGATAATGTCTTTTCTCATCTAAGAAAGCAGAGTTGAACCCCACTTGCATTTCAGCTGATGCTGACAGAGCCTCACCCAAAAACCTGGCACTGAAACAAGGAGTTAATGAGACAACAAATGAGAAAGTTTTATTACAGCCACAGCCTTGGATCAGGGCACATTCATTTGCAATTAGTTGTAAGTTTTCACAGTGAATCTGTATACTGGTTTGAGTCTCAACAATTTTACACAAAAATCTCCCTTAGGACGAGTGAAGAATGCATCTCTTTGGATAAGATACTGTGTCTTTACTTGAGGGGAATGAGCTCTGTCAGTCCATAAAAGAAATCAGAAGTGAGTGCTGGTTCATTTCAAATGAACACAAGTGCCTGTCTTCCTCTTGTTGAAGTTTCTATTCCCAGAGCATGCCAAACTTCTCAATAAGGCCTACCTGTGCCTCCGCTCGCTGAAGTCTCCACATAGCTTTCAGGAACCTTTGGAAAGGCATCCAATTCTTTCATCAAATTCAAGGTTTTCTTCCGGTTCAGCCGCCTCATCTTCAGAACACCCCTCCACCTCCTCCTTCATATATTCCCTCTGTTTTGACAACAAATCATTGTGATTAAAAGCCGCAAACAATATTGCTCAAACCGACAGGCTATAATAATAAAGCAATAATAAAGCAGTTAAAATCTAAGAAATACATCTTCAAGAAATACATTCTAGACAACTGGCTAGTCATTCTCACTTCAAGCAAACTTAGAAAATCAGCCTGGACACTGCTGCTTACATTCCAGTCACATCCAGCACATTCACCGTTTATTTACTATGATTAATTTCTTTCTCATTCTTTTTTCCTTTTTTTTTTTTGGTTATTGGATATAGGCCATTTTAATTTAAAGAAACAAAACTCAGTCCTAAAGTAAGATTGCTAAACAGACATGACAATGCATGGAAGTCACTGATTCGGCTGGGAATATCTAATAGGTTCCTATACCGTTTGAGAGTGTTACGGTTGTAGTACAAACGGCATCATTTTCCTCTACAGAAAAGCCTCCCAAAGCAAATTAAGCATCAAATCCTAGCTCCACCCTTTAGAATCCTTTTTTGTCCATGACAAGATCTCTGCTCCCCTTGTAGTTGATAATACATCAAGCAGCAGGGTGTGGAGAAAAGCAAACTGCCCAAGAAATACTGTCTTAACTATTTCCAAACCATGCAAATACGCTCAGAACCCAGTCCCACCAATACACTGCATGTTTTAACAAGCTGGCACAAATATTTTCCTCCTGAGGAAACACTGCACTTTGCCCAGCATTCCTGAAGCTATAAAAAACATCCTGCATTGATTTTAAAAAGGGGATGATAGTATGACATTCTCACAATACAGTCAATAAGGCAAGCAAGATAACCTATGCTGCCAGCATGCAAAAAACTCATCAGTGTCTTGTAGAAAAATCTGTTGATCTTCCCTCTTTCAAGAACACATCAAGTTTCCAGTGTGTCCTAGTGAAATTACTCAAAAGCTATTCCCTTCTCTGCCCCCCTCCCTGGTACTGAGCAGGCTGCATACTGTGCAATACTAAAGCAATAAGCATTACTTAGAGTTCAGATGTCAAGAATTACTACCTATGCCTGCAATTTCCTCACTACACAAAGAGGCATCAAGCCTCAGAGATAAGATACAAATTCTATCCAGTGGGAGCATCTGTCAAGTCAGCCTGCACAGTCCAACAGAATGATTCTGCATGGGGCTGAAGGTTCAAAGTAACCACAGTTAATGTGGGCAAACAGGATGGATGCGAGAACAGAAATTTGGTTATATGGTATCAAATAGGATTTTTTAAAAAATGTATTTTTAAAAAGAGAAACAAAGCCCTGCCCTTACTGTACTATATGGTTGTCTCTTAAAGAATTACCTCAGCTACACTTACTTAAGAAAAAGTTCAAAAACTTTGGAGCAGAGATATGGCAAAGCAGCTGCTTGGGAAGGTACAGCAATCATTAGCACAGAGAAAACACGAGACTGGGTTGCCTAAGATCCCTCGTCGACTGCAATGAAGCCAACTCAGCACCGTTGTATTTTGTTGTGTCTTCTCTCGTATCACATGTATAGGAGCACGCCCTAAAGAGGTACAAGCTAAAGCCGGATAACATGCGTACTTTACTAAGAAATTTTCTAAATCATCCTGCATCAGAAAGTATGCAGAATTTTGTAATCTAACTAGAACTATCCCATTAGTTCATTCGTTTCTTTAATCCCACATACAGACTCCCTTTCCATTACAACCGAGTCAGATAACCGATACCTTTCCCTCTGCCCATCTCAGTGCACACACTTCAGAAACACCGAGTATACAATTCACTACACAAGTAACATTATTATGAACCCAAGAGGCAATTGCGTTAAAAATAAACAAATAATTACAAGCTTTAAAAAAAAAAAAAAAAAAGCAAACTGTGAACGCCACTCCAGACCAGAGTGCCCGCTTGAAGCTACCGCAACCCAGACCCTACCTGAGAGGTTCACGTAGTTTTCGCTTACTAGGGAAAACTTAGAATAAGAAGCCGTTACCGGTGCCGGTGCGACTGAACTCACATCCACGACGTAGACCCACAGCTAAATTCCCCGCGGGGGTCTCGCACCCAGCCCCGACCCCGGCGCGGCTGCACAGCACCCGAGGGAGGCCCAGGGTGGCTGCCAGCAGCTCGGTGCCCACGCACCTGCGAGGGCCCCGGGGCTTCTGGCCGCCGCGGCTGCGCGGAGACGGGCGCAGGCCGGCAGCCAGGCACCAGGCAACCGTGGGACGGGGACAGGCCGCGCTGGCCGCCTCGCCTCCACCCACCCCTACCTCTTGCTTCTTTCGCCGTTACCCAGCGCCGCGGGCGAGGCCGGAGAAAGAAGGGGAGCAGCAGCGCCTTGCTCGGCACCCGCTTCGCTGATCATGGCAGACCGCGAATAGTCCCAGGCGGGCTCGCTTCGCTCCACCACCGACGCCCGGCAGCGGCAGCAAGCACAGGCCGATGGGAATGTGAGCCGCGGGAGCGGCGGCGCCCGGCCTGCACGCATGCTCGCTGCTCCGCGGTCATGCGCCGCCCGCCGCGGCGGCCCCGGGCAGCGGTATCTCTGCGGAGCCGCAGCTGCTAACGGGGAGTGGGAAGGAATAAGACAGAGTAATAATAATAAGCCCTTCCGCACGGTTTGGGGGGAGCGGTGGCTGCCACCGTAACGGGAGGTGATGCGCCGGGACCCCTTGCTGCCGGCCCCGGCTGAAGAGTGGAGCCAAAGACCAGGCGCGGGGCCAGCGCCTGCCGAAGCCTTACTAAGTCACGTAGCCCGTGGCATACAGACTGCACCGCCAGTCCGCTCTGCGGAGCACCCTGCGCAGACCCTGCGGGTGTCCTGGGCTGTTGGGAGGTGCTGCTGTTTGCAGCGCTGGGGTCCAACCCACCAGCACAGCCATAGGCACTCGGAATGTAGAGCTCCAAAGAGGGGAAAACAGATACCGGCAAGAATTTGCGAAGCTTCGATTTGGTGATCGATGGTTTAAAGCGAAGTATATTGAGTAAAGCAAACTGGAAAAGCACTATAACCTGGCTTGCAGTGGCAATAACTGTTTTGGATGCAATGGGTGTATAAAAGCAGGCAATGTTTGAAAAGAGGCAAGATCTCTATGAGGGAAAAGCCTTTAAGACAGTGGGCTGTTAATAGCAGGGAAAAAGATTTTAAGGTCACAAGCCAGGCTTTAGACTGGAAGTTAGAAAACAGGAGTCATTTATGCTCAAAATTTGAGAAAAATCTTCTGCTGGCAGAGCTCATAAAAAGGCATTGCCTTACCCCTTAGTAACAGCAATACTAGTTTTATCTCCTAATTTCTTCCTTACAAGTGCAGCAATCCATGCGCCTGTGTGTTGGTGTACCCTGTAGTCTACAACTGTGCTGCCACTACCAGACTCAGAAAATCTCTTCCCATAGGGTCACACTGTGCTACCGCCACCATGTGTACAAGTTCGGGAGTAACTGAGTCAACTCGGACATCTTCCTACCTCCAAAAGGGGAGCCTTCCAAAGTCTCTTGAGAAGTACCAATATCTTATGTGATATCAAAATTATCCAGAGACAAGTGTTCCAGGTTAAAAAAAAAAATAAACCAAACACATATATTCATAAATCACAAAAGAGAGAGACAAAAGGCTCCAGTAATTTTGATAATGAAGCAAGTAAATAAAACCCACACCCCAGAAACACAGAGTTTGTTTTCACAGTGTTAATACAGACTTAATGACTTGGAGGAAAAAGTAGACCTACACCAAAAGTCTTCCAAGTAGTATGTTGGAGTGTATAAAATTTGTAGAAATAAAAACATTGGGTATCTACAGCATTTGAGAATAAAAAGAACCTGAAAAGGAGAAAGTAGTATGAACAGATTCAAAGAATGCTTTTTAGGGCTAGACTGACTGGAGGTTTCAAGAAGGGTAAGAAGAGACAGTAACACACCAACATTCTCAATGAATTCCGATCAGTCTGTTCTGATCATTTTGGCAAGCATAACAACTGGATCAGAAAAAAAAAAGAGTGGAATAATTATACCACAAGAGTTACATAATCAGGTTGAAAATACATTTATCGGTACGTTTGTTCCTTCATCTCACAAACGGCAGGCAGCTTTAGCTCTTACAGCTCTTCAGCCCTTAAAGCTCTTATATTGCCATGCCAATGGTTGTAGGGTGTAATTCAGCAGCCAGAGATTTTGCTGTCTAAGCCCTCTTTTCCCTTGAAATGCTCTCAGCACTGAGGGTTGGAAAGAGCAACAGATCTGGTTATTAACTGTGCATCAGAGATGCTCAACAGCTGTTCTCACAGGCTACGAACTAAAGCAATCCAATCTGCTTACCAAAAAGAGTTTTGGTATCAGTGCTCAATGTTGCGTTGTGGCGCTTCTTACAGGGCAGAAGTGCCATGGAACAAAACTGCAGCTTTGCATCATTATAATGATATCTCTAATTACGGATATCTCTGTAAGATTTTATGAGGGTAAATGTAGTCAACATTTTTCAGAATTTAAGAATAGATAAAATTATACAGTGATAACATTTTGCATTACACCAACGCTACATATTCAACTGTACTCGCTAAACCAACATTAACAGTGATGATGCTGCATCTAACAAATACCATACTATTCCAATTTAAGTTCTGCTCCTCTCCTTATGCCCCTTCATGCATGTTTTCTGCTCTCCTGATGACACCTCAGTGGTGGCAGCCTATAAGCATCTGCCAGATTACCTTCAGGAACCTGAAGGGATAGAGGAGGAAGTCCAGTTGTTGCTTGCAGGCCATGCAGGTGAGACAAGGGGCAGCCCTCCAGCTGCTGTTTTACACACACTTGTTTCACCATGGTATTTAAGAAGATCTCAAGGCAGTCATCGATGTAAAAATGCAACTGCCTGGCCAAAATGAAATATAAAAAACAAAACAAAACAACCCAAGCCAGCACATCCTAATAGTGGTGATTTATAAAATTGTTTGATGTCTGCAAAGAGGAGAAATCCACATAAAATGTCTCACATCTGTACAGATCAGTCTGTTCTGAACCATGAGACAGAAAATTAAAAATAACCCCTGGTAAAATTAGACTATGAAGCACATTTGATATTGAAGTCAGTAACAGAGAAGGTGGCAGTCCAAACAAGGAACAAGCCTAAATGTGGACAGATTCCCCAGCCGTGCATTAACATACTTCTGTTAACATGCTGGAAACCCGTATGCAAGATGCACAACACTTAAAACCTTGCTAAAGCATTTCGAGTTTAAACCCAAGCCCCTATTGTTTGCAGCTGTTGCAGTCCCCTGCAGAAGCGGTTCACGGAGGCTGAAAAAGCTCTTTGAAAGTGCGAAAGAAATGGGTAGGGAAGCAGCACTGATGGGATCAGTCGCCCCACGGCGGGCAGTGCCCGGGGGCGGGGATGGAAGCAGCGTGGACAGGATGAGGCAAGACAGAGAGGAGGGGGAAGGCAGGTAGCAGTCCACTTTACCAGCATGTGGAGGAATCGAGGTGGCATTGAGGAAAGAGGAGGAGGAGGAAGCACAGGTGCAGAAAAGTAAATATAGTGATGAGGGCGTGGGAGTGGCTGGAAGGGGGGTGGAGGGGAAGAAAGTAAGTCTTAGGGTCCCATTGGGGTGGGCTGGAGGGCCTGGGAGAGGGTAGATGGGCGCGGGGAGAAGGTGGGACAGCGATGGGCGGATGTGGGAGAAAGCCGGTCCCGCAACAGCTGCCGGACGCCATCGAGCGGCGATGGCGGCGGGAGAGCTCCTCGGCCAATCGGAAGAAACCACGCTCGCCGGAACCGGGGAGCTGAGGCGGCTGGAAGGGGCCCTCGCCGTGCCTGCCCTGCCCTTGCCGGGCGCCGCGGGACGCAAAACTCTGCTGTGCAGCGGAGCTGCGCTGCCGCTTGCCCACGTCCTTCGTGTGCTGTAATCACACAGAATGATAGGGGTTGGAGGGGATCTCTGAACATCGTCGAGTCCAACCCCTTGCCAGAGCAGGATCACCTAAACCAGATCACAAGGTGTTAGGTGAACCGCGGGGCTGCCGCTCACCGCTGTTTTACCTCAGGGGTAAAATCCCTTGTGCTTGACATCTGCCCCTGAGGTGGTGACGCTGCTTAATCACTGGAGGCTTTAGCTAATGCTTAGTTACGCAGACACAGGTTGCCACACGCCCCTGTCGCCTGCCGAGGAGGTAGCCCCGTGCCGGTCAGGCCAGTAGAGGCCGTGCGGTGGTGAGGTCCGGGTCAGGCCTCGCCAGTGCTGAGTACCGGGGGATGATCACCTCCCTGCTCCTGCTGGCCACAGTGTTTCTAATCCAAGCCAGGATACCGTTGGCTTTCTTGGCCACCCGGACACACTGCGGGCTCATGTTCAGTCAACTATGAGTTAATACATCCAGGTGCCTCTCTAAGTCGTAGCTTTTCAACCACACCTCCCCAAGACTGTACCTTATCATGGGGTTGTAATCCAGGCGGAGGACCTGTGTGCTGGTTTGAGGCTAATTAGAATATTTTAATGAAAAAACATTAGATTATAGGCTGTGAAAAGAAAACAATGATGGTGTCCACTCATAGGCTTGTTGAGGACACAAATAAGATAGAGTCTCTCTGGGAGCCGCTATGTCTTCTGCTTTCTGCTGTGTAACCCAACTAATCACTCTGCTTCTAACCCACCTTGCTGATCCTCCAAACTCACCTTGCACGTAAGACAAACCCTGGGGTAAGATAGAGGGGTGGAAAGAAGGTGGAAGGGTGGTTGGGAGCCCCTCCTGGGGACTCTGATTTCTGGGAGGGGAGTTGTGTTTCTGTATTACCTTTACCTTGTATATTTCTGTAAATACTAATGTCTATTGTGTATACATCTGCTTGTAAATTGTGCTAAGCTGTAAACATATTTTCATTCCTTAACTTCCAACCGTCTGAGTCTAGTCTGGGTGATTTTCTTTGGTGGGGGGGGAATGGCAGGTAACTCCCAAACCATCGCAACCTGGCACTTGGCCTTGTTAAACTTCATGCAATTAACCTTGGCCCATCAGATCTGTCAATTTATTTTATTTTATTTTAATGTATACTTCATTCTGGTTTTATTATTCAGTGCTACCAAAAATTACAGTCTTTGCCTTTGAGAAGTTAACACTTCAAGATATTCTTGAAAGGAGGAGAGCATAAACAAAAGGAGAGGCAAATGTAGCAAGATAATTTTGTTTTTCTGACCATTAGATTTCATTTCCAATTTGGTCAGTTCTTTATGGGTGGGATTCACCTTAGTACATCTCAGTAGCTTAAAATGCAGGCATCTATCCTATATCCTATCTATCCATAACCAAAGGAAAACATCAGCTACCTCCAAAGGAGAATTTATAAGGTAGATATCTAAAGAAGGGAGTAGGATGGACCCTGCAGGGATCCCTGTCTTTATGCATTGTCTGTAAAGGAAACTCAGGTGATTTGTTTAGATTAAATATTTACTTTTCACATGACAAGAGTAATCCCAGGCTCAAATAATTTGAACTTTATCGAAATGTTAAAGAAATTAGAATTTATTTTATTTTTTCTGATGTTTTTTTCACATTTGCATTACAGGGAAAGAATTCTGTGTACCCGAAGAGACATTTCTACTCACAATGTCCACTGGAGGAAAAAGGTGTGCCCTGTATGGGCCAGCTGCCCATCAGCCAGCGTCCTGGGGCCAGGCTCTGAAGCATGGCTGGTGCCTCTGCTTCTTCCGGCTTCCCTCACTGCTGGTTGGTGTCTGCACAGGGACCATAGACTGAAGCACTAGCAAGTCCTGTCCTCTGTGTTACAGCTGTGCCTTGAGCCTAAGAAACGACAAACACAGGACCTGTGATGACTTGAAAAATCACGCACCAGTGCTATCTACCCTCCAGCCAGCACAGGATGAGTGATAGATTATAAATCCAGATCCTTTAAGAGTGAGGAGATTAAAGAAGCAAAAAAGAAGTTTCTTAATCCCTGCCTCAAGCAGTTTAAAATCTCCTCCTTGCTTGGGGTCCTACATAAATCAAGATGCAGGACTGGCTATATTCTACAAATAAATCTGCCTTGATATTTACTTCTCACATAACTTCTCTGTAACAAAATCTGAGTTCCCTACCAAACACACTAATAAAATGTCATCCATTCTATAATTTAGTATCATCATGGTAATAATACTTTCTTCAGTTATATGTCATTCTTTCAGAGAACACTTGACATACTGCTTATACATAAAAAGTTAGATTAATGTCTTTATATATATTTTAGTCTTTTATTTCTTAATATTGAAACTCAGTAAATATGAACCATCTGTACAGTAATTAATCATGCATGAATACAAAGCAAATGCAGGGTAAATTAGCCTGAAGAGTCTCCCACAAGTAATTTCCACATGCACTTCTGGAAAATAATTTCAAACAAAGTACCTATATGAATTATTTCTGCTAGAATGAACAATCTCAGTAATGGCAGAGGATATTTAGCACTGGATTGAAGGACACCTGTCTTTATTTTTTATGAAAGAATAGGAATGACTAAGAGAAAAGCAGTGATGCCAGTTTATAAAACATATTTTTCACATATAGAGAGCCTCCTGTTTGAGATGTAGTCATAACTTTTACAGACAATCATGAATTAAGCCTTTCAAGCACCCAGAGGAGAACTGATAACAAACGTATCACAACTTAAAATGTGTACCCAAGACAACACACCATTCTGAAAACTGGAATCAAAGTTTCACAGATATCAACAGACACCAAAAAATAGTGGCCAGTTCTGTGCAGAGCTGGGGACGCCAGTTTGAAGCTGCTCCATCACTGTGTTTCTTGCAGCTGCACTGTACCCTGCACACCAACCTGCCCAGTGCTTTGCTTTACTGCTGTGGGCAGTTACAGGTAAAGCCTGTCCTGAAATGAAAAGCTGTAACTTAAGGCACTTCATTGTCTTTAGCTTTAAAGTCAAGCTAAACCAATCCAAACCAAATCAACCAACCAACCAAAACCAAAACCAAGAAGAACCCAGACAAGCAAACTAGTGCTCATGGCAGTGATCCAGAGCTTGAGCTGATTTGAAACTGCCTTGATACATCTACCCAGATGCCATCACAGTTCTCAGGCAGGCATGTTTACAGTCACTTCAAGTCCCCAAATCCCCCATTCCAGAACCCCTACTATGACAACACACCTTTTCTAGTCCATGTTCATTTAGACCAGTGCCACTAGTCTTCTGATTGTAAGTAGTTTTAGAGACTTTGATGTTTAGTTGAAAATCAGACCAACTGAACAGTTAACAATTAAAGAACCATTTGCCGCTACTTTAAGAATCCCATTCTTCCTTTTTCTGTTGCATAGAATTTTTCTGCCATTAACTTAGCCTGTCACAATTTTCTTTCACTGCACAGATTTGCAGATGCCAGAAGCATTCACAAATCAAGCCTTTGGCAGGTTGCAGGCTGAGTCTCATTCTCACCTACACCTTGGTGCCTCAGGGGACACACTGTCTTCTTCAGCTGAAACGCACAGGTATGCCTTTGCTTCCCTCAGCCGATTGTGCTCATTTCCAGCTGCAACCCAGGTCTGAAACCCAGGTAAGACCTCTTCAGTATATAATTTTCCAGCTTAAGCATGGAACTAAATTAAGTTGGAGTTTTGCTAGCGCTTGTTTCTCTGTTAAAGGGACTCATTGCTATGGAAAGTCACTATGTTAGGCAGAGTAGGTTCTGCAATGTGCTTGCCAAGAATAGTCTTACCATGCATACCTTTATTCACTACCATGCTGTCACAGTGCTTGCAGCTTAAGTCATCTCTGAGTCTCTCCATTATTCTGATAGTATAAAATTTGAAGTCCACTACTGCAGGAAAATGTTTGCTCAGTTTTGCCTCAGACTTCTTGACCAGCTCTCTCTGTAGCTGGGGAGCCAGGTACAACTGCACAGATGCTTGCTGGTATTGTTTCCCAATTACCTGCCAGTCTCTTTACAGTTGCAGCAGGTTAGAGGAGCTGAAGCAGCACAAAAGGCTGGGGTCACCTTTGCTACCTGTGGTTGCTGAAATAGCCGTCTAGGTTTGGCTGTTGTGTCATGTGCTGTATAGAGCAAAGTGAACCAATTCTATGGGAGGCTTGTAATGTGAAATACTTTGAATGCTTTTGCTTGTGTTTCCCTACTCTTGAAGTATTTTGTCTTAGCTCATTCAGCACAGCAGCAACTATATGGAGGTGAGGGAGAAGAATGGAGCCAGGAAACATACTTCGGGCATGCTAACACAGGGATGCCCCAACAGCTAGAGCTGCATCCAGGCACACTGGCCAGCCAGGCTGGTCCCTACAGATGGAAAGAGAGGTGGAAGCTGCAAAGATAGGGGCAAGCTGTGGTTTGGGAGCTCTGCTTGGTGGCAGATCTGGGTTGTCTTTTATACCCATGACTGCTTTCTCCGACAGATTTTGTCTTGGCAGGTTTTTAGCTTGCTCCACGTGAAGGAAGGATGTGAAGTGAATGTCACAATGAACCTACCTTAGTTTCTTGCTGAGGTTGCCCTGTATGATTCTTTTGCATTGATACTAACGTTACCTACTTCACCACACTTTAAGATGTGGTTATAATCTTGTCTCTGCCCAAATCTATAGCACTTGGCATCAGACATTTCTC
Source organism: Semnornis frantzii (assembly GCA_013399775.1). Classification (NCBI taxonomy): domain Eukaryota; kingdom Metazoa; phylum Chordata; class Aves; order Piciformes; family Ramphastidae; genus Semnornis; species Semnornis frantzii. Next base: position 15,882 of record VWYK01071497.1, on the reverse strand, counting down.
AGTGGCATCTTCATTAATACCTCAGTCTTTGTTTTAAGCTAATGAAAAGAAAAAAATAATCTCCAGAGAAAGGTTTATATGTCTGCAAACAGCCCTGCTGAATTTAGTTTCGATTAAGTAGCTCATATTTGAGCACTACAACATTTTTACTGATAGCATTGTTTTATTTTACACTAAGTGTGAATATGTTTTCAGAGTCCTCTCAGAATGCACTTGGGAGGCATCTCTCTGCTTTCATCTTTGTTTTTATTTTACACTAAGTGTGAATATGTTTTCAGAGTCCTCTCAGAATGCCCAGGTGAGGTGTCCCTCTGCATTCATCTTTGTTTCAGCCCCAAATTTCCATCATGAGAAATTTTCACTAGAACATTCAAAACCAGATTTCCTTTCAATCTTTGTATTTTTGTTAGGGCTCTGTTTGTTTGCTAAAGGTTAGCTCTGAGTAAGCTTACATGTAAAGGGTGCCTTGGTGAGGCAGAGCACCAAGTGACCTACCTGTACTCTTGCAGTGGTACCTGTCTGAATTTCACAAGGAGGCATGAAGCTGGGGCTGGCCATCCTTTTACATCTCAGTAAGTACAGATGGTACAGTTACTCTAGTCCAATTTTAAAATATTATCATGTAATTTACATATTTCTCCAATATTTTGTTACAGTGCTTCTTTTAAATACACTTTTAAGACACACGTGATGGTGAGACCTTATTCCCCACTCTCTTGTTTAGGATATATGAGGGATATGAAACCTTAAAGTACATATAAAAGGTACATGTTGTAACTGAGTCTGAATCAGGTCATGAAAGGGATAATCAGTATCTGCTAATGAATAATGAGTATGGATCTGCATAAATAGGAAGAGCAGGCTAACCAAAGTCAGGCCCTGATTTGTACCTAAAGAATCAACTGTCACTCATCACCTGAAATATGGCCTGAGCCACAGACTGAAATCTGGCTGTAAAATGCTGCATTTTTACCATTGTAATTGGACTACTGCTTGTAGCTTTCTGTGGGATCTTCGTGTATTGATTGGTTGGGTTTTTCAACTCCACTTCTTATAACGAGTTGAGCCAAGTAAAGCTGAAGAGATAAATCCTTCAAGGTACCCATTCTTGTTCATGTTTTCAGGATGGAACTTGTTTAAAAGCACGAGCCCTGTAAGGAAAGTTTTAACATAATAAAGAAAATATTTGAAGTTGTTTCAGACAAAGCAAACAAAAGGATCCTGCCATTATTTAGAAAAGTCAGATTTATTCTGTTTAAATATTAATGTCCATTCAATGGTATCTGAACAGAGGATTCATTGCAAATCATAAGAAAATCTGATGGTCTAATTTCCACCACTGCCACTTGGAAATTAACAGAAATCAGCAGAACTAACACAAATCTGTCTCTGCTCTTAGAGTCAACTGGAATGCCTGGGTTTCTGCTGCAGTAGTGTTGGCTGTGGGTATATGTAGAGAGCATAATAAATTGTTGCTCATGGCAGACTGGGATGTTTACTGTGCAATAATGTGCTGAAAAATTAACTTTTAGCATAGATTGGCAATATGCTAGCCACATTTTTATAGCGATTTGGCAGCAGATATGTTCATTATCAAAGCTCTTCAAGATTCTACCGAATTATTGTAGTAAGTACAAAAGGAGTACAGGGAAAGGATAATTTCATTTTCTGCTGATGTTGAGATTTAACTGATTTTGTCTGAAGAACACTGTTGAGTATAAAAACCAATTTAATTTCTCTTTGATCTCATTTTGTGCTCAGTGCTGATAAGACTTTGCCACGCACAGGATGACTGTGATGCTGGGTCCTGCCACCCAGCTATTGGGGACCTCCTCCTGGGTCGAAGCAAGCAATTAACAGCCTCGTCAACCTGTGGAATGACCAGCCCCCAGAAGTATTGCATTATAAGTTACCTAGAGGTTAGTTTGCTCTTTCTTTTTAAATAAACTGAACTCTGCTTACTATCAGTATTCCCACCTGTAAAAGGAATTTGCCCAGGCTAGGAAGTTTCTGTTAGATTTGAATACAATATCAGAGTGTGTTGTGTTACTTGCTCATCTCTTTTTATCAATACAGACCAAGACTAATGGGCCTTTGGACACAGAATAGCCAATCAGAATGGCAGTTAGCCAAGCTTGACCACATTAGGTGAAGCCATAGGCTTCCTTTACCCAACTTTGGGAAAAACATAGGCCTTGCATGAGGCAGGCATAAGCTACACCTGTGTACCTTGTTTACCACAGGAGCAAAACAAGTCTGGGCAAGCCAGAATCCTTAGACTCAATGGCTGCAAGTTCTTTGTGCTCTTTCCCGTGGTTGCTTCTTCCCAAAACAGAAGGAGGGAGAGCAGAAAAACATGTCTGGGCAAGCCAGGACATGTATCAGCCTATTTTGGTCTGTTTAAGCCTACCATGACAATTTACAAGCAATAATAAAATAATTACAGTTTACAACCTTCTGGTAGAATGGTGTGACACATTTGCAGAGTAAAGCTCTGCCATCCTGCAATGGCACCAAGCGCTGCTCCAAGTTACATGTTGCAACCACAGTTTCCTGCAAAATATAAATACCTCTTTCCCCTTCTGAAATAGCCAAGGGTCTTGGCACTGCTTGGTGGGTGGACACAAAGAGCCTTCCCAGAGGTGCCGTCTTTCTGGCATTAGCTGAATTGCTTTTTAGTTTTGTTTTTGTGCTGGTTTGAGGNAAGAAGGTGGAAGGGTGGTTGGGAGCCCCTCCTGGGGACTCTGATTTCTGGGAGGGGTATTATGTTTCTGTATGACCTTTAACTTGTATATTTCTGTAAATATTCCTGTCTATTGTGTATTTATCTGCTTGTATATTGTGCTAAGCTGTAAATATATTCTCATTCCTTAACTTCCAGCTGGCTGAGTCTAGTCTGGGGGCTTTTACAAAGTGTGTGTGGGGGTGGGGAACTCCCAAACCATCACAGCTTTTTAAAAGGAGATCAAATAGCAATAAAAATAATAATTTTCACTTGCCTGTACTTATCCTTTGAATTATATAAATACAGACTAATGACAAGGAACAGCTGTTCTGCAATAATCCCTGTGATTCAATGTTATTTTAACCTACCTTGAGCCCTTGTGACTCTGTCCTGAAGAGAGTGTGAGCTACAAATTCTGCTGCTTTGCAGTGCTTGAGAGGTACAGGCTTATGCTCTGGTGGTATTCTATTGGCATGTGTCACCTGTATTGTATCAGAGTCCAACTCGACTCCGTTCTCTTTCTCATAAGCAGATTTCGAAGATATTACTGGTGGCAGCCCAGCAAGCTTTGTGTCTTGCAAAGTTATTCCTCCCCTACTTCCCTTCCTGATGAACTGTGCATCAGGCACCACGATGACAGCAAACGTTACTTGTCAGAGAGTGTATTAATCAACATGGCAAGCTGCCAAGAGTCAGAACTCAGGTGTTGTCATACTGAAAATTTAGATTGAAAAAAATAGAAGAGTTTAATTGCTTTGTGTTTGAAGAGAAGCACTGCAAATAATTTTCAGTGTTTAAATGTGTCTTGTTATGTCTAAATGTAAGTTAAGTGGGTTTTTTTGCCCTATGGTTGGATTTACTGCTTGCACATGTTTTGAAAGGAAAAGAGGACCCAGTGTTAAGGAAAGTATAAAAACTGCACAGTTCAGAGGCATGTGGGATCTACCAGGCTTGCCTTAGGTGAGCTATACATGTGTGTGTCCTTTGGGACAGCAAACAGTTATTTTTATGAAGCAACCTTTAACATAAGGCCTTGAGCAACCCATTCTAGTGGGAGGAGTCCCTGCCTATGGTGAGGGGGTGGAACTGGATGATCTTTGAGGTCACTTCCAACCTAAACCATTCTATGATAAGTTGACAGAATATCTCACATTATCTACATAAACCAGGGAGTGGGTGTGTGTAGTTCTGCCAAATACTCCAATAAGCTAAGCTCTCCTTACTAGAGCTTTGTGAAATGAGATGACAGAGTAATTTTTGTATTTCTGTCTCATCTTCTAAATTATATAATCATGCACTTACAGAGTGTGTTATAGAATGACAAAGTAAAACACATATTTATTGTGATGTTTAAAAAGCATACCATTACACCATGCCTGTACATTTTTATATCTTAGTTTGTTTAAATGTGAATAATTATCAGGTGATTTAATAATACATAGATGTGCAAAACATTCCTAATACTTCTCCATAGATCCTGAGTGTGCCAGGCATGGTCTCTCCCCTCACTTCCCCTTCTGGATTGTTTCTGGTCCAGCTCCTGCCACTGACTCCTCCTCTCTGTTTCCAGCAGCATCCCTGCCAGCCTCACCACCATGGGCACTGAATCTGTACTTCCACCTTCAGCTCCCTGTGGGGTGCTGTGTTTTCTCTGCAAGCCAGGCATGCAGCTTGAGCATCACCTTTTGCTATGCTTTATCTGGAAGTGCTCGTGCTCAGGTGCTGCCAAAAGCTGGTAGAGTCTGTGCAGTGCAGCCACCTCTGGCCACCTTGAGCAACTCCTCCAGTGCAGCTAATCGCAGGCTTCCCCATGGTCCTGCTGGCTGTGCATGGACTGATTGGGCTTGTCCACATGCTTCAGCACATCATCCCCCAGCCCAGCATCTTAACCTTGTCACAGTTCCTTATGTCTCCCACTCAATCCCCCTTGTGCTGGTTTGAGGTTAATTGAAATATTTTAACAAAAAAAATTAGATAGGCTGTGAAAAGCAAACAATGGTGATGTCTGCTTCACTCGTAGGCTTGCCGAGATGTATAAAAACAAGGACACAAACATAGATAAGACACAGAGAGTCTCTCTATTGGAGTCAGTGTGTCTTTCTTCCTGGGCTTTTGCAGCTGTGTAACCCAACTAATCACTCTGCTTCTAACCCCCTTGCTGATCCTCCAAACTCACCTTGCTTGTAAGGCAGACCTTGGGATAAGGTAGAGGGGTGGAAAGAAGGTAGAAGGGTGGTTGGGAGCCCCTCCTGGGGACTCTTATTTCTGGGAAGGGTATTGTGTTTCCATATTACCTTTAACTTATATATTTCTGTCAATATTCCTGTCTATTGTGTATATATCTGCTTGTATATTGTGATATGCTGTAAATAGAGCTTCAGTCCTTAACTTGCAGTCGGCTGAGTTCTAGTCTGGGTGATTTCCATTGTGTGTATGGGGGCAGGTAACCCCCAAACCATCACATCTTACCCCACCACTACCCTGGGATTAAGAGTCCTATGCTCTACTGACTGAGGCAGATAGTCACATTCTGCCCTAGTCTCTGCCATACAAGCTGTGTCTACAGAGATTAAAGATAGCATGAAAGAACTGAGGGAGAAACTTGAAACCTCCATATCCAATCTGGCAAAGGATGCCATCCTTTCATCATCTGAATGGGTGCATGTTTCTGCCAAGAACTGAACTTCCTGACTTAATTAGCAATCAATCAAATTGAATTAGCCCCACGCTGAAGCACCAAAAATAAGATGTGATGGTTTGGGAGTTACCCACCCTGCTTATCACCTTAAATAGCAGCTCCTTGACCTCTCTTTCAAAGACCTTTTGCAGACAAAAGCCTCTCTTTCACCATTTAGATACTGGCTAATCATTGCCACCTTCATCTTGTTACATTTTCAAACAAGATGCTTTCCTCCTACTGACATCCTGATTTTTCTTCTTTGCATCATTTTTAAACTTCCTTCATTTCTGTATTTCTACAAATGCCACTGACAGTGGTCAAGATGGTAGTGTCAGCCCAGGCCACCCACTTACATTGTAGCCGGACCCAAACTTGCCTTCCATTTGTACAACAGCATCTGTCTGCTGCTCCTGGCTGAGTCTCTGAGCTACTAGAAAATGTTCAAGAGAGAGGAAAATTGTATGGTTAATCTAGTGAATGTTCCACTCAAGGCTTCTTCACATCTTCAAAGATCCAGTTCTCCCTTGTATCCCCTCTGCCTCTTCAGTATTATCTCTGGATGAAAGTTTGTACAGCCTTTATGAGACATGAATAGAGTATTAAAGAATTTCTTCTGAGACACTCTTGCAAAACCAGCCTTTTGGCAGGTGAACCCAGAATTAACACCTTGACAAACTTATTTCTGTGCTTTTACTGGGATCTGGGATCTCTTCTCCATAACTGAAAAAGTGTATTTTTAATAGAGTTTGCCTGTGACAAACTGAGGCCAGCATTTCCTGTATGCATGTTTTGTGCAAGCAACAATTTTCTTGGGCTTGTCCCTTATATAGAATCATAGCATGGTTTGGGTTGAAAGAGACCTTGAAAGATCATCTAGTTCCAACCTACAAAAGCATGAGTGATTAAAAGCACAGACACCCAAAGCAGCATGACAGATTTTGGTCTTGCAATGGCATATATGTGTGTACATCCACTGGATATTTAGATAACAGACCAAAATTGGCTTTTATTCTGCTTTTTTGTCTTCTAGGGTGAACAGAAGTGCTTTCTCTGTGATTCCAGGTACCCATATAATCCTTATACACAGCACAACAGTCACCTGGTTGAAAATGTTATCACAACTTTTCAGACTGACAGGAAAAAGAAGTGGTGGCAATCAGAAAATGGTAAGTTTCTCTAAGAAAATATTACTGCAGGATGGTACTGTGAGATTTATGTAATTGGCATTCACCAGGTTGCCTTCATGGAGAGATGAAAGAAAACTGCATCTATTTTTGATTTGGCACTGCTGAGTGATTTAAACCTATTTGTGTATAACAGTGCAGAGTTTCAGAAACGCTTTTTCTCTACAGCTCTTCAAGAGCTGGCCAGAGGACCTGTAGCAGTGTTGTGTTATATACTATGGCCATATATTTCTTTTACATGGTATCTGCCTTTCAGGGAAATGTGATTTCTGGCAAAAGGTGCATTTGCCTACAGATGTGCAATGGCAGAATGCATAAAACGCAAACACCCATTTTAAAAAACCCAAACAGTGCTTGCAGTGTAAAGCACTATTAATTTAGGGAATAATTAAATAAACCCTGGCTATCAGCATCCTTAGTGCCATCTGTTAATTCTGTCACAGTCTTCTCTGTAGTAGAGTTCTTCACTGATATCATAGAATCCTAGAATAGTTTGGGTTGAGAGAGACCTTTAAAGGTCATCCAGTCCAACCCTTCTGCAGTGATCAGGGACATCTTCCAGGTTGTTCAGAGCCCATCCAACCTGACTTTGAATGTTTCCAGGGCTGGGGCTTCTACTACCAATTTGGGCAGAATGCTTCAGTGTTTCATCACTCTCATAGTAAAAAACAAAAAAAATTAAAAAAAAAAAGGAAATAATTCCATATATCTAGTCTAAATCTACCCTTGTTTAGTTTAAAACCATTATCCCTTGTCCTGTTGTAACAGGGCCTGATAAAAAGTTTGTCCCAATTTTTCTTTTAGACCTCCTTTAAGTATTGAAAGACTTCAATAAGTTTTCCATGAAGCCTTCTCTTCTCCAGACTGAACAACCCCAACACTCTCAGCCCTTTCTCATGGGTGATATGTGCCATTCTTCTGATTATTTCTGTGGGCCTCCTCTGGACCTGCTGTAACAGGTCCTTCTCTTTCTTGTTCTGCAGACTCCAGAGCCTAACACAGTACTTCAGGTGGTGTCTCACCAGAGTCAGGTAGAGGGGTGGAATCACCTCCTTTGACTTGCTGGTCACACTTAATTTGATGCAGCCTAGGACATGGTT
>VWYK01071494.1:0-10529 GCA_013399775.1 Semnornis frantzii | reverse complement strand
TGTAAGAGTGTGGAGAGGCTGATTTCAAATACTTTGGGCAGTGGTTTAGCAACTCCATCCACCAGCTCCCTCAGGAATGTCATATTAATAACCAGGCTGCAGGCACACTGAAAGGTTGTAAAAGCTGCATCTGCCTTCTGCCATGTTTGAGTCCCTGGCAGGGCTCCTACAGTGCTTGTGTGTGGAAAATTGACAGATACTGCACATTTGGTGCTCTTTTCATGGTGGTTGCTACATTCAGCAGAATATACAAATTTCAGATTTTAAATTATGTTTCCTAGCTCATCCCACTGTATAAGTCAATGCATTAAGCCTAGCAAGAAGCTGGAGGCAGACACAGAGGAAATGTGCTTATGCCAAGATTATCTGGGGGGAAAAAATAAAAATAAAATTAAAAAAGAGACAGGATATTTTCTTGTGTAAATAATGGCAAATAAACATCTATATAATGAGTTACTTACCAAAGCATGAGTCACTGTCCACGTGCTCCAAAGGGAGCAGGGAAGACAGCAGGAAAAATGTACCACAGAGAAGAAAAAGGTTCTTGACTGTCGAGGTAGGCCTAAGCAGGCCAAATTGGGCTTGTACCTCTCCTGGTTTGCCCAGAGATGTTTTTCTGTTCTCCCTCCTGCTGTTTTGGGGAGAGCAACCACAGGAGAAGGGACAAAGAACCTGGAGCCACTGAGTCTGGGCTCTGTGGCCTGCCCAGCAACTGTAGTAAACAAGGTGCACAGGGTTGCCTTGTGCAAGGCTGTGTTCTGCCCAAAGAAGGGGAAAGCAAGCCTATGGCTTCACCCAATATGGCCAAATCTTGGCTAACTGCCATTGGATTGGCTATCCTGTGTCCAAAGGCCCATTGGTCTCAGGCTGTATTGGATCAAAGGAGATGAGCAGGGAGCACAGAGGCCTTTGCCATTCCAAGGTGTGTCTGTGCCTGCTGCCTCCTTGCTCCTGAGCCGAGGCTCTGATACCTCCACGCATTGGGCCTGCACAGCCGGCGTGACACCGTGCCCAGACTGCACACCGCAAGACATCTGCCTGCACCTGGAAGCCTTCTGCCCAGACGGAAGCCCTGCAGAGAACACAAATGGTCCAGAGAGCCAGGAACAGGTCAGAGATCGTCTGCCTCCTTTCCCCAGAAGCCTGGGGAGACTCTAAAGCCTCTGACGGCTACCGACAGCAACCCTGCTACGAGCCTTGGGTACTGTCAGATAGAATTCTGTGAGTAAATACCCAAAGCCTCTTGGAATTATTAATTGCCTTCTGCCCTAAGCAGAAAGTAGCTCCTTGTGTCCATCTAGTGAGCAAGCGGCGTGCTGGCCGCAAAGCCTTCTCTGCCAGTTCATATCGAGTTCAATTAATGTTTATATTTAATAGTTATCTCTGGATCCTGTTATAGCCTGTACATAGTTTCCATAATGTTGCAAAGAGCCTGTTGTTATTATTATTAAATGGTGATGGGGGTGATGCGAGTTCTGAATATTTAATATTAATAAACTATATATTAATATTTTAAAATATCATCTCACAGTAATTAATTGCCCCTCCCATAACATTGACTCACTACAAATTTGCTAATTGAAGTTATGGAATCATAGAATGGCCTCAGCTGAAAGGCACATTAAAGGTCACATAGTTCCATGGACTGGGACACCTCCCACTCAACCATATTGCTCAAAGCCTCGTCCAGCCTAGTCTTCAACACCTCCAGGGATGAAGCATCCACAACTTCTCTGGGCAACCTGTTCCAGTGTCTCAACACCATCACAATTCTTCCTCATATCTAATCTAAATCTAACCTGCTCTAGTTTAAAAAGAGAAGCATGTTGTTTAAATGAGGAATATATCTAATAAGCCAGCGATACACATTCTTCATAGAAGTGGAAAATATCACCTGTTAAAAGAAAATGAGCTTTTGCTACAAACTACAAGACACATATCTGGCTTCAGAAGGCTAATTTAAAGAGTTGATATTTATTTGTAGGGATATTGCAGCAGGATCTTAGCTGAAAAAGAGTGGGGACAGATGTTCATTTCTGGAGGTGCTTGCTTTGTCACATTTCACAGCTTCCAGTTTATTTGGTTTGGTTTTTTGAGATATTGTCAGAAGATAATGGCAATACCTCCTGTACATGTAGAATGTTTCTCTCCCTTATTGTCTTTCTGCTTCATCTTTCTCCAAGGCTTCTCAAGAAAAAAATAAGACACAGTAAAAGGAAATTAGAGTCAAGGTAGAAGAACGTGCTGTATATTAGGAGTAGAAAGTCAAGGAAATTGTGATTCACTGTCAGATATCATAATGGATAGAAAAACCAATTCATAGATTCAAGGTAAGCTTGTTTCTTTATGCATCATAAAGATGCATTACTTCACAAAGCATGGATTTATTATCTTTGGTATCAGACAGTCAGCCTTGCCAAAGAAAAATGGAACACTCTGAAGGATATTTGATAGCAGTCATCCATAGTATTACTGCTACTGCTAATAACCATCATAATAGTAATAATAATCACAGAACATAAAGAAAAAAGCAAAACAGATTCTGAAAAGCAGATGCTTCAATGGACAACATCAATATCTTTAAGCTAAACAGTGACAGAGATTAACCCACATCACAGCTTCACAAATAGCCCAAAGAAAGGCAAGGCATGTGGGGTATTCTGCCTTTTCCGTCTGCATGTGCCAAAGCCACTTATGCACAAGGTAAATTTGGTTTTGCCTGAATAATTGACTCTTCCTATTTATTTTTAGGGTTGTAGAGGCACTCTGCCCAAAACTGAAAAAGGAGCCAGAGGTGGTGGTGAATGGCTGGGTGGGGAATGGCTGAGAGCAGCCCTGAGGAATAGGCCCTGGGGGTGTGGGGTGATGAAAAGCTCAAGATGAGGCTGCAGTGTGAGTGCAGCCCAGACAGCAACTGTGTGCTGGGCTGCAGCAAGAGCAGTGTGGGCAGCAGGGCAAGGGAGGGCATTCTGCCCCTTTGCTCTGCTCTCCTCAGACCCCAGCTGCAGTCCTGGGTGCAGTTCTGGAGCCCCCAGCACAGGAAGGACATGGAAGTGTTGGAGTGGGTCCAGAGGAGGCCACAAAGATGCTGAGAGGGCTGCAGCAGCTCTGCTGTGAGGACAGGCTGAGAGAGTTGGGGCTCTGCAGCTTGGAGAAGAGAAGGCTTTGAGGAGAGCTTGGAGTAGTCTTCCAGGATCTGAAGGGGGCTCCAGGAAGGCTGGGGAGGGACTATTGACAAGGGCTTGCAATGCCAGGACAAGGGGCAATGGGTTTGAAGTGGCAGAGGGGAGATTGAAAGTGGATGTTAGGAGGAAGTTGTTTGCAGTGAGGGTGGTGAGACACTGGAACAGGTTGGCCAGGGAACTTGTGGCTGCTCCCTCCCTGGAGGTGTTGAAGGCCAGGTTGGAGGAGGCCTTGAGTGAGCTGTGCTAGTGGGAGGTGTCCCTGTCTATGGCAGGGGCTTGGAACTGGATGACCCTTGAGGTCCCTTCCAACTTCACCATTCTATGATTCTAAGTGACCATTTGATGACTGTTTACAGTTGGTGCTTTAGCACTATTCCATTTCATAAGGGAGGCTGCAAGAAAAAGGCAAATGGCCCAGAGGGAATAAGAATCTGAGTTATCAAAGAAATAACATGTTAGACAGAAGTTAGAAAAAGTCTCCAAGAGTGATCTCTGTGAAAAGAAATAGAAATATATATCTAAGAAAAAAAAAATAATAACTGGCATATGTCCTGGACACATCATTACCTCTAGCTTAGTAAGGCAGAAAAGATTAAATACTTACAGATCTAGGAAAAGAAAGGAGAAACTAAAATGTTATCTTGACAGTACCCTTCCTCCAGCTATGTGATAATCAATGAGACCAAGCAGACAATCATTTAGTGCTACAAAGAAGACAATTATCTCTCTATGGCATTTAGCCAAGCCACACTAACTCATCACAGGCTAGCTCAGACTTTCTCTAAAAGCCCAAGTATTTTATTCTTTCCAGTAAGATAGAAAGCTATGTGCTCTTATCTAAAATAAGCTCTATGCTATGGAAACAAAGAGGCAAATAAATGGAGCTTATAGACCCTAAAGAAATTATCAGATTTAAGCTGAAGGAAAATCCAAGGGGTACAGTCTGGAAGATTGACTGGGCTGTGACAGCACACAGAGAAGAGGGAGACAAAAATTAAAACACTGTTCTGTGAGAAGGAATGAGAAAAGAAGGATGAGAGAAAGAGGTGAAACAGATTTTGGAAAGGACCATGTGAAGGACCCTTGGTAGAGCAGGGTAAGGAGGAGAGAAAGCGGCAAGGAGACAGGGAGGAGATAGGATGGATAGGGAAGAATGACAGATCACATGAGTTTTAGTAGTTTCCACTGTCATGGCTTCAGGCCCAGCTACAGCTGAGCCCCACACAGCTGCTCACACAACTGACTCCCACATCCCATCCAACCAGTAGGATTGGAAGGAGGAATTGGGGGCAAAATGCAAAACTCTGTGTGTTGAGGTAAGAGACATTTAACAGAACAATACAAAGAACAAGTGGGATAACAACCATAGTATAAAAATAATATAAAATTGAGTAACAGAAAATGCAACCATCTCACCCAGCTGACACTTTGCCACCCACACCAAAACCTGTACCAGACAACCGCAGCAATGCCCACACCAACCACTGACCAGCCTTTATGTAACAGGCATATAAAGCAGCCACGAGGTTGTATGGCGCCCAGTAGCCCACTGGATGGTTCAGCTGCCTCTCCTAGACATGTCCCCTCCCAGCTTCTTGTGCAGAAAATTAACCCTATCCTAGCCAAACACAAGACACCACTCATCTAGTCACTCAGTTTGCACCTATCTTACTAAATGACCTATTGAAAACATGTTGGTGATGGTTTGGGAGTTCTCTGCTCCTCCACACTTTGTAAAATCCCCCAGACTAGACTCAGGCAGCTGGAAGTTAAGGACTGAAGCTCTATTTACAGCTCAGCACAATGTACAAGCAGAGATATACACAACAGACAGGAATAGTTACAGACAGAGACAAGTTAAAGGCAATACAGAAACACAATCCCCCTCCCAGAAATCAGAGTCCCCAGGAGGGGCTCCCAACCACCCTTCCACCTTCTCCCCACCCCTATACCTTACCCCAGGGTTTGCCTTATGTCCAAGGTGAGTTTGGAGGATGGGCCGGGGGGGTTAGAAGCAAAGCGGTTAGTGAGGTTACTCAGCAGGGAGGAGAAGACACAGCAGTTCCCAGAGAGACCAAGAGACTCTGGGTGTTATCCCTTACTCAGCAGAGAGGCTAAGACCAAACCAGCACCTAGAGAGATCTATGTTTGTGTCCTTGTTAGATGCCTCAGCAAGCCTATGAGTGAAGCAGACATCACCAGTGTCTGCTTTTCACAGCCTATAAGCTAATTTTCTCCATTAAAATACTCCAATTAGCCTCAAACCAGCACAATGTTCAAGGATGCCATAGGAAGTGTAACTCCATGTACTGCTTTCAGTGGTCTTGGGCTTCCCCAATCCTTTGCCAAAGCTCTTTTGACAGTTTCAGAGACACTGATAACTAAATGCTCTTTTAATGGGGAGGGCTGGAAGACACTTCAAGCCTGAAAAGGAGACAGAACCTTTTAATTATCAGAATCTTTTAATTATCTATACAGTTTGTAAATGTCACAAAATAAATAATTTGAACTACATCTTATTGTTCTGAGGAACAAAAGAGTATACAAACATGAGAGAAATATTATGAAAATAAGGATAAACTGTGCAGATGGTGACAGAACAGTAGTGGAATCTCTATCTCCAGTGATCTAATAACATTATATGATATGAACAGCCTATTTATTTCCTGAAAGCAGATAGTGAAAGCACCTCTTTACTATGCATTCTACTACAAAACTTGTTTTTTCTTGGATCATTGTAGTAGGTTGGTCCTTGCTAACAGTCATACTTTTGAAGGCAAAAAATTTGTAGAGACCTCTCTGTCCTGAGCAAATTATGCATTGGTCAAGTGAGTGTAAAGTCACAAGACACCTGGCAGCAAGCAAAACTTGGGGGGACACAACATAATACCAAACACAGCTGTGTCAAAAAAACAAATGGTGCCCTCTGTCTGGATACAAACCACCTTGTGATGGGGGTGATTGCATAAAGGACTGAGGAATGCCTCAACAAAGACAAGGTCATCTCTGCCCACCAAGACAGCAGCTGCCCTGGGGAGGAGGGAGGTGTGGAAAGAACCCCTGGAATGTGCTACAGAGCACCTCCTGCACTGATCAGCCCAGGCATGTGTAGTAGATAGGTGGGAGGCAAAGTGAGGGGATGGAGACCCTCTCTGGCACCTGATTCTGCAAGCACACAGGGAAGACCCCCTGAAGGTAGCACCTGGAAGACATATATGCATTAAAATGCAACTGTGGTGAGAGGCCAGGGGAGCTATGAAAAAATAAACTGCATAAAAGTCCTAAGTTTTGCCTGTAGCAAAGAGAAGAACAACACTACATGCTGGAGGCTGCTCAGAGGAGGGAAAAACATCACAGAACTCACTTGGACCCCTCTCCATCTCCTCTACTCGGGTCCAGGACAGTACAAGCTGAAAAGAAACCCTGGGACATCTGTCCCTCTCTCCCCTCCTTCAGCCAAAGACAGACAGGTGCCTTTGGGGTGCTAATATAACTTCTTTCTCTCTTTCACCAATTTTCCCTCTCCCTTTTCCCCCTTCCTCTGTTTTGTTTACTTTATCTTTTAATAAATAGCCTTGCTTTTGATATTTGGCCTCATGTCTGCCTTAATTTCACACGTGGGCATGTTTTAAAAGGAGCTGAGTCTCTTTCTCCACTACTGGATGAGACACCCTCCCACAGGTACAGAAAGAAAAAAAAAGATCCCTTCCTTTCAAAGAGTTTATCTGTCAAAATGAAGGCAAACATAAGAAAAAGACACACTATAAATTAAAATTTGGTTGGTTTGTTTGTTCTTTAGCCAGACATAGAATATACTATTCGAGTTAACAAATGTAGAATAAACCAAGGGACAATAGATGAATAAAATCTGAAATCCACAAAGTCACCAGCAAAGATGTGGCAACAGGGCACAACCAAACAGACATTTAAACCAATAGCAATTTACTTGCAAAGGGAAGTGCATTACTGGTTTGCATCATGTAAAAGTGGATGCTGCATTTCCCAGAATCATAGAGTCACAGAATGGTAAGGTTGGAAGGGACCTCAAGGATCATCCAGTTCCAACCCCTGAACTGAATGTCTGCTGTGGTAGAAAACCTACTGTACAAGGCTGCTCAACTGTATCCCATCCTCTAATGGGATACCTTCTCATGATTAATCTCCTCATTCCTCCCATAGATTCATGGTCATTACATCAGCTTTAGTAGCCATCCTATGAGCTCATGCATAGCTCAAGCCCATACTGCCATTTCTTAACATTCATATAATCATAGAATCACAGAATGGTAAGGTTGGAAGGGACCTCAAAGCTCATCCAGTTCCAACCCCTGCCATAGGCAGGGACACCTCCCACTAGCACAGGTCACTCAAGGCCTCCTCCAACCTGGCCTTCAACACCTCCAGGCAGGGAGCAGCCACAACCTCCCTGGGCAACCTGTGCCAGTGTCTCACCAAAATGCATCAGTGTGTAAGAATCTATTCTGTGCAGATGTCATTGTTCAGAGCACTGTTGTCTCTAGTAACATTGGATTAGAAAGTTGGGTTAGAAAAACCAAGAGCTAGAACAGAAAAAATGTGCATCTTAGAGAGACAAATTCCTGGCAGACTTCAAGAGTCACAATCCTGAAAATCCTCACTGTTCAATTACTACCTTCCACAGAAGCAGTTTCATTCAATGCACATTAATGCTTCCCTGTGGACCTGAAAATGTGATTTCCACACATGTGAAGTGCCTCTGTTGTACTGCTCTCGAGCGGCTTAGCACAAAGCTTATCCCTTGCTGCGAACCAAAAGCCAGGAACTCCACATCTTATGGTTCCTAAAAATGCCTCACACACCCCAACAGACAACTCAGGTACCCTAGCAGATGCACTTGTTACTTACCTATTTATTCTAGAATGTCAGTGGTCACCAAGTGCTAAATGGTCAGAGCTCCTGAGCAAGAGAACCATATTCTGCTCTTTGGAGATTCCCTTCAACCAGGGAGCACAATCTCCAGTGGCCAAAAGTCTGCTTTGTATGGGGCCATATCCCACCCATTACATCTGAAGCTTTGCAGACCAAACTCACCAAAGCACAGCACTCAAGCTAAGGTTACCCTGGGAGGAAAACACTGAAAAATTACATGAACTCTTCCCTCCTTGTAATCCAAGAAATCTTCGTTCCCTGTAGTGAAGCACAGCTTCCATGAAAAGCACAGAAGGCTATTGACATGACTGCGCTTCTAGGGAGGCATTTGAATTTTAATTCCTCTTAGGCAAGAAGAGAAACTGAGATATAGTTTTTCACATTCTGCATTTACACTGTCTTCATCAAGCCATGATCCTGCATGGGTAGTTAGTAATGGCACAGTCAGGCATATCTTGAAAGACGCAGTGTGAAAACTGCTCACTGACGTGGGAGACAAAATCATGGAATCATTGGGATCATTGGAAGGGACTTCAAAGATGATCCAGTTCCAACCCCCTGCCATAGGCAGGGACACCTCCCACTAGCACAGCTCACTCAAGGCCTCCTCCAACCTGGCCTTCAACACCTCCAGGCAGGGAGCAGCCACAACCTCCCTGGGCAACCTGTGCCAGTGTTTCACCACCCTCACTGCAAACAACTTCCTCCTAACATCCACTTTCAATCTCCCCTCTGACACTTCAAACCCATTGCCCCTTGTCCTGCCATTCCCAGACCTTGTCGATAGTCCCTCCCCAGCCTTCCTGGAGCCCCCTTCAGATCCTGCAAGGCTACTCTAAGGTCTCCTCAAAGCCTTCTCCTCTCCAGGCTGCAGAGCCCCAACTCTCTCAGCCTGTCCTCACAGCAGAGCTGCTGCAGCCCTCTCAGCATCTTGGTGGCCTCCTCTGGACCCACTCCAACAGTTCCATGTCCTTCCTGTGCTGGGGGCTCCAGAACTGCACCCAGGACTGCAGCTGGGGTCTGAGGAGAGCAGAGCAAAGGGGCAGAATGCCCTCCCTTGCCCTGCTGCCCACACTGCTCTTGCTGCAGCCCAGCACACAGTTGCTGTCTGGGCTGCACTCACACTGCATAGCTGGAAATGTCCAGAACAATGAACAGAAGCCTTCTGTTCTTGTGTTTGATTCTGCACAATATACACAAGGGACACTGCTGAACTTAAAGGGGGCAGTGTTAGGTCAGCAGTGATAAATAGTGGTGATGTTTGGAAGACACTTAGTGCTAATTAAAGCCGAAGCACTATAATTAGTTTATTTGTTTATTTCTGGAGTCTTTTGTGGTTTAGGTATTGATTGTATACATACAGAGATGGTTTAGACAAGGATATTGAATCAGAGGTTTTTAAATTCTCTGAGGACTGAGCCAAGCAATAATATATACCACAATAAGGGAGAGGGAACCAAAACAACAGTGGCTTTAAAGGACTTTCTTTCAGTTGTGTTGGAAATGTGTTGATTTCGAGATGGCTTTTAAGGAATTATGTTAGTTCTGCTTTCTCAAAAGGAGAAGAAATAATCTCAGCAAAATGTTTACTGTGTAATTTCTTTTCTCCTTTTCACAGTTTTTGACTTGTGAATAGTGTCTATGCTGCTATCCATGCTTGGACTGTGGTGCAAGTAGTAGAAACATAATAAAATCATTTAGGCTTTAAGTTGGGCATGACAATTTCATTGATTCAGTCTTACTGAAAAGTAATTTTTGACCTATTGTGCTACTCTTGTGAAACAAGCTTCCTCCTGTTATTTTTATCTTGAGGATACTGTTTGCCTGAAATCAAAGTGAGGAAAGTAATATCCGCTTAGAAAATAAAATACAAAGACATGTCTCTATAGAGTGTTAACTTTTAATAAGCAGTGAGAAGTCCATTTATCCTGGAGAAATTAATGTGGCTTTTTTTTTTTCTTTTTATGGAGTAAAGTAATTCCTCTCAGGCTCCTGGAAACTTCAATTCCCATGCATCAAGGGTTTTAGAAATGTGATCACTATTATAGTCCTTCAAACACTAAAATGTCAGTTTCCAGGTCACTTGTGCTAGGTGCATGATACACCTCTTTGCTCATTACCAACAAGTGAGTTGAGCATTTAGGTGCTTGATTTCTTACATAAAACCACTTACTGACACACCTGGGTGATTTCTGCAGTGCACAGAAAAGAGCAAAACATTTAACAACAAAACCCAACTAGTAGGCTAAGCAAAAAGCCAATGAAAGTGCAGTGCCTCTCCTCTCCAGACACACGGACAAAGAGGATGGCTCATAAAGTCCTGCCCTACATGTGACTTATTTAAGATTTCAGTCCAAGATGAAGCTAATGCATCAAAACATATTTAAAAAATCTGGATCATGTTCTCTTTTTTCTGTCCTGGGTGCAGTTCTGGAG
>VWYK01071493.1:42701-55376 GCA_013399775.1 Semnornis frantzii | reverse complement strand
GGTGTGCCCCACCACAGTGCTCTTCCAAAACAACACACATATGTTGCTATTATCTTCTCTCAAGGTATTGTTAAGCTTGAGACTACTTTTACAGCAGAAATAAGTTTCCCAAGTAGTCTGCAAGCTGGATGTTACCTGGACAATTATTTCCTGAGCCAAAGTCAAGAGGAGTCAACATTGAGATTTCTGTTTTGTCCGAATTTTGGGGTTACTCATAATAGATATACAAATTAATTAATTTGACATACTATGATCTTATCTCCTGTTTTGTTATTTCTCCCTACACCCTTATTCGCCTTCAGAGCTCTGTGTCTCCTAGTTCTATTACTACACTGTCATGTCACTGTTTTGTGTGCCTGTAGGTAAATCTGTATGAATTTTGTTTCCAAGAAAGTTTATTTGCAGTGCGATTTTCCCTGGTGGTTACTTGTATCATGATTTTTTACAGAGTTGTAGATAAGAGACACTTCTGCAGTACTTTTGTGAATCTAATTTGATTTTTGTTTCTCTTAATTTGGAATTGACCTTAGCTGGAAATCCATTCTCATATGCAAGCTAATTTTTGGACTGGTGATCATATTGGAGCGTCTTTCCCTTTGGTTTTGGAGCAGAATCTTCAATGGGCATTAAAAAATGTTCCCAAAGTATTTTGTCAATAAAATACTCTGCTAAATTATTATTTCTACAAACACAAATTTTACATTAGAAAGGGGTCCTTAGATCATTCCTGGAAACTATAGTCAGCCCAGCCATAAGACAAGTCTCAGGTATGGACCTCTTCGGGATATAAACCAACATTGCATCTGGGCTCTGTCAGAACCATAAAAATTGGTTTCCTTTATGGCCTTTACCTGCAGGGTCTAATCTAATAGGCTCAGGATGCCTCATACATGACATGAGTTCTTGCAGGTTTCCATGACCACATTTTTCTGACATTTGTTTTACTCTGATTTCCCTGCATCGCTGATGCATTTTTGGACAGAATTATACAGCTCTGTATGATTTCCTTGCAGTATACACCTGTGTGCCGCAGCAAAAGAGCACACAATTTGGACCAGAGACAAGACCTATGAGCTACCAACTTTCTGTGGCCAAGACACATCTATGTCAGAAGCTAAAGCTTGAGGAGTGTTAAATATCTGAATTCAGACCTCTCAGGCTTGATCTCTGTAAGTTGTGACGTCTACTCCCCAGTACTCTGTGACCAAGGCTTCCCATATCTCAAGGCCTTTTGGTTTAGTGGTACAATGACCACTGTGAGGTCAGTGCAGAAGAAGGGAAGTCTTTTGGAGCCAAGTTCTTCCCTGAAGCAGTAGTCATAATGCGAAAGGCACGCATCACATGATATTAATGTCAGCCTTGACAATAATAAAACTTTACCAGTGTGACTGTTTTTAACACAAACTATTTTAAGCACTAGTTTAATGCCTGATTCACCTGGAAACAGCCTGAAAACATTAATTTAATGTATATGCATGGTATTCCTTGTGTGTTGGAACCCTAAAGTCATGGCTCACTACCAAGTCCACCTAAATTATTTTGGTCCTTCTGTCAACAGCACTGACTCCATTAGACAAAGCTGTGGTTGTCTACGTCCCTCTTGCCTAAGCTGCCTGCATGGGCCACTCAGAAGACACCAACAAACAGAACAGGCAAAGGTATCTCCTAAAATGGACCCCTCCACCAATGTACTCTTGCTCACACGCTCACTCCCTAACACTCATCAGGTTAGTGCAGCACTGTTCCCATGTGGCAGGCATTTACAATACTTGAACTAATTACCCCTGCTCAGGATGGGGCACGGTAAGGAACATGACTTAGGAGCCAGCCCAGCCAAATATCTGAAAAGGATATTTTTTAGATAAACAGATAGTATGAAGGACACCATGAACTTCAGACCCTTCAGATACAACTGGTTCCCAACAGAATCCCTGCAGAGTGCCTTAGGATGGCAGCCCTGAAGAGGACAATGTAATTTTATGTTCCTGTGAAGAATATATTCAGACAACACAAGGCATGCAGATTGGGAAAAAAACAAAACAAGCAAGCAAACAAACAAAACCCAACAAACAAACAAACAACAAAAAAATTTTTTTCTTGCCCTTTGCTCATGGTCACTGTCACTGAAATAGTGAATATGCAGATCAGGATTATAATGTCATTTGGGTTGGAGAAAGCAAAATTTGACCCTGGAACTGGCCCATCTGCTTCTTAGGAAGAGCAGAACAGGATCATGCAAGGTCTGAAAAAGACTATGCAGTGTGATGGATGTGACCATTCTCGGGGCACTGTTTGTGCTGGTAGGACCGTGGTGTATTCTATGATTCCATGCTTCTGTGATTCTACGATTCAGTGATTCTATGATTCCATGANGATTGTACAATTCTATGATTCCATGATTCTATGATTTTACGATTCCATGATTCTGTGATTCTATGATTCTGTGATTCTATAATTCTATGTTCAAAGAAAAGACAAGAGGGCCAAGCTCACCTCCTGAAGAAACACAGCTGTTGTTTTGATCAAATGGACTAAGGAGTGAGGGTTAGGGGGCTTGGGGTAGTGTTTAGAAAATGTGAAAGAATACTCATGAACATGTATAAAGCTAATACAATGTCCTATATAAGCACTGTTACCTGCTGTCAGCAGTGTGCCTCTAGCAATTTTATTCTTTGCTATGCACCCAGTGCTGTTTTGTCTTTATTTTATAGTAAACCTTTTTATACTTAAATTTTAGAGTGAGTTTCTCACACTGTGCAGTGTTTTTGTTTTTATTCTCCAAAAGGAGTAAATACCATTTCTGTCCTCTGGTACTGGTTAGCTCATGGCCCTAAACCAGCACATTTCCTTCTATTGTAAATGGCAAAGATATCTGAAAGTCTTAAATTTTTATGATGGAAAATTCAATGTCTGCCTAGCTCAAAATGCTCAATAGCCTTACCAAACTGGCTGGTATTAGTGACTCAAATATCAACACCGTATTCTTCGTCCATGAAATATTCACAGGTCTGGAAAAACTAGCTCTGAATGAACTGCAAAAGACTTAGAAATTGTCCTTAGCTCTTCCAAGAAGAAGTGATTAGACACTCGATGTATTTCAGACAATTTCCATTATGTTTATACTGTTTCATCTGGGTTCTTCAAAACCACTTTTCTTTTTCTCCACTTTACTTGATATTCTGCAGTGTGGTTATTTTTTTAAAGAACTCAAGTGGTATCCTGGAAGGCTCTCATGTTCTCCAGGAGCTGCAATATGTGAATACATGTGTGCAATGTTCTAATGAATGACATTTAACTTAGGAATTACATTGCTCCTAAACTATCCATGCAGTGTCCTGTTCGAAAGGTGTTGCAGTGATGTTGAGAAAACGACCATCAATAGAGTCAGAAATTAGTGTTCCTGACGGTGAATATATCTAGGAGGTTTTTTTCCTAACCGTATTAATATCCTAACATTACTCAGAGATCCATGTTTCAACAGAATATAATAATTAAATTCTACTAATTAGTGTTTGGGGGTTTATATCTACAGCAGTTGTAAGAATTTGCTATCATTAGTTGCACCTTTCCCACCCGCCATACAGGCTGTGATTTTACGGATGCCCTTGGGAGCTAAGCTGTCACTGCCATCTAGCGTCCTCAGAGCAGGTTTCCGGAGACGATGTTGGGAAAGTGTGCTCGCGGTAAGACTGAATTCCTTCTCCAGTTTCTCGGCTACAAGTAACTCTCATGCAGCTCAAAGTACCTCTTACGGTGTTTGTTGCCTTTCCAATGTAGTAATGTATTTCTCAAAGGACAACTGTCTAGCTTCTCACTCTGGAAAATTTAAGGGATGTCTGCACACTTTTCTCTCACCTGGAATATATTTTCATTCTTTTAAGTCCTATTTGCTCATATAACTAGCACAGAAACTATTCCTGAGAAGCACCTGGCAGATTCATTTTCCTGCTTTATCCTTTCTCTCCCTTCAAATGATCATTCTTAGCAGAGATAAAAATAGATATAAAGGACAAATTAATCAACAGCAGTTCCACCAACAGTTGCTGTAGTTCCACATAAAAGCTAGCAATTGGGTGAGAAATAATTTCTGCTTATGTTACATCCTGGGACACACCTGTCACAGCCTCTTGTGATTCTTTCCTCACAACATCTGAGGGAAAGACATCATTTCAGTTTCTGTCTCAAGAAAAGGAACAATTTCTTTTCAATACTTGAATGATTTCTTTTCAATACCTGATGATCTTGGGTGATATCTCATTTGGATCCTTACCACGTACTTATTTCCATGAGATGGCAGTGACTCTCAGGGCACCAGACCCTGCACAGCATTTTCCTTTCTCTCTGAGGGCAGTGTCAAGGCTCCTTGGGCTCAGACCTCAGCCTTCCACTTTCTCAGCACAAACACTTTTGTTTTCCTTTTTTTTTTAAACGAAGTGCCAGGAACAGACAACCTGGTACTTTTCTCAGCTGAGGCAGAGCTAACCGCAGAGCAGCTCACATATTTCGCTGGGGATGCAGACACATGAGTTGGAGCTGTACTTGGACATGTGCCCGAAGTTGCTTCCAGTCAGCCAAGTGGCAAACAGGAATCTGACTGTTTGTGCTGGGGAGCAGCTGGTTATGATCAAGCTGAAATCTCCTAAAAAATCAGCTTCCTGTGCGGTATCTTTTTCCCCTACTAAATGCAAATGTTAACAGAAATGTATGTAGATATGAAAGATATTCATTGAGGACTCCTTGCTTCCCTGTCCACTGTTGCATTCCCTGCTCCAGTGAGGCTCATATCAGACCGGTGAAATTCAGAGCACTCAGACTCAAAAACTAGCACTTAATGAAGTCTTTTTATTTTGATTCAATTTTCCATCAAGTCCTTATACTGAGAATAATGACTAGGGTTAAATGTCCAGACCTTTATTTCACTGCAAGTAGTTAAGCCAAACTTGATTAAGGCTGGATGAAGCACTTAGTGCCATGGTTTAGTTAATTAGAGGAGTTAGGTGATAGGTTGGACTCAATGATCTTAGAGGTCTTTTTCAACCTGGTTAATTCTGTGCTTCTGTGATCAATATCAAATGTTATTTTTTTCAGGCACATCATGTCTGTCAAAATTATTGTGTATATATAAGTGAACCATTTTCTGTTTATTATGCATAAAGAATTGTACTGACTTTTTCTCTAGCAGTTTTATCAAATTATACTACAGAACTTTGATTTTAGTCCACTTTTTCTGTTTGTAAAGTTTTGGTGTGGTTTTGTTTTGTGTTTTTTTGTTGGGTTTTTTTTTTTTTCCCCATCTCTGTTTCCTTCCATTTCTTTTAAGTATAATGAGTCCTGGAATTCAATAATTCACAATTTTATAGTCAGAAGAGACCACTAAATCTGTTAGATTACCTTGACTGATCATCTATGCCATGTAAGTTACAGAATTAAATTCACCTATCCCAGTGCCAGTCTGGCAATTTACGTCTCTCTGGATGTATTTGCAGTTGATGGACTCTGCTTGGCAAGTCTTGTTCACTGAGTTAGATGCTGGTTTTGGGGAGGTGGAAGTGGACAGTGTAGTTTCAACTACTTATTAATATTTAGCATTCAAATTAATGTGGAACTGAATTTTACAGTATCTCAATAATTTCTCAGTAATTTCTCATGCTTTCTGTAATTATAATGATTTATGCAACTTAGCTCTTATTCTGCAGGTACAAGGGTTATTTCCTTCTTTCTCTCTTTCTTTCCTTCTTTCTTTCCCATAAAATTAATTTTCTCAAAGAAAAAAAATGAATCAGATTTTAAAATAGAAGTGAAAATTTCAAAATACAAAAAGCACAAGTTAGGATCCTGTTTGTTTAGGGTGTTGGGGTTTTTTTGTAATTTGTTTGTTTGTTTGCTTTTTGTTTGTTGGGGTTTTTGTTTGTTTGTTTGTTTTGCTTTTTTTAAAATATCTCTGTCTAGCTTTTAGGACATCAAGTGTAGGAAATGTTAAATTAAGTAATTTTACAATCTTATTTTACTCCTCCAGTTTATTTAATTTTTTTTTTAAACTGAAAATAATCAGTCTTATATCCTTTGAATTGATTAAAAATCAAAACAAACCAAAAACTTAATATGGTACTGAGGCAAGTGATACAGATACTAAGAGTGACCAACATGAAAAAATACATTCTGCCGAATATTTTGATTTGGATGTTCAGGCTCTCTGCTGGCACAGGTAGGCATAACTTCTGTAAATATCACTTGAACTGCTTCAGATTACACCAGCTGAAAACATGAGCTGTGCTACCAGGTGTAGCTTCATACAGAGTCAACCTGCGTGATTCTCTTGCTGCTACTGCTGCTTTCTAGCTTTTCCAGTATCATACAGGGTGATGACTTCTGAAGGGAATGCTCTTCCCTTTTGGTGTTTTTTCTGTCTGCTTTGTCATGACACCTCACTGTATCTATACCTCCTACTTGTTCCAAAGATGACATGGACATCCAATTCCAAAAAAACACTCCCATTCAAATGGAGATACATTCAAATACCTTTGAATTCTCTAACCGGTGTTGCAGTCTGGTGTTATCCTGCCCAGGCAGTCACAATGCAGTCCTGACTCATTCATCACACATCTGAATTCCCAGTATGTTAATAGAATTTCACAAAGAGACAATGGACTACTTAAAAAATATAACAGTCCTGAGATTATCAGGTTTTTTTTCTTGGGACATGCTAGGAAGTCCTTGAAATATGCTATACATGCTTAGGAATTAATGGCGCTCATGACCATATATGATGTATGCAGTATCTCATTTTAATACCAGACAAACCTTACATGGTGTAATGCCCCTTGAAATGCTAATAATTACCTTTCTTCTTTCCTCTTAAGTTAATGCAGTCCCAGACTGGCATGCAGCTTTATAGTTCCATATATACAGTATACATCTGGTGATAGGTAGCCAGTGTTTGTTCACAGAACCTTGCTATCCTCTAATAAAGCTATCTGCACATATTATTATTTCCATGTACTACAAGCTGCTCTGCAGCCTACAACATGGCACTCAGAGGTAACTAGCACCAAAATATGGAGTTAGTATGCAGGACACGGACGATTCTTTTGCTCCAGATGCTGTATTCAAACTGCAGTGGTCCATTAAAGAAGTAGAGATAACCTAAGGAAAACAAAAGGTAAAATTATTTAACCCTGAGAAAATTGTGTTGTCACATTAAAATTATGCTATTTGTTTTAAACTTTTATTAGCTCTTTTAAACACAGCATTTAGAATGCTGAGCTAAATTTTCAAAGTCCTTCATTCCATTGGATCAAAGTTCTAAAACAACATAAAGTAGTGTTGTGGTAGGCCTAAGCAGGCCAAAATAGGCTTATATGTGTCCTGGCTTGCCCAGACGTGTTTTTTCTGCTCTCTCTCCTTCTATTTTGGAGAGAACCAACAATGGGAAAGAGGATAAAGAGCCTGGAGCCATTGAGTCCAAGGACACTGGCCATTTGCATCCTGTGGTAAACAAGATACACAGGCTCAGCTTGTGTATGTTTTGTGCAAGGCTTGTGTTCTGCCCAAACTTGGGTAGAGCAATCCTATGGCTTCATCTAATATGGTGAAGCTTGGCTAACTGCCATTCTGATTGGTTATTCTGTGTCCAAAGGCCCATTAGTCTTGGCCTGTATTGATAAAACGAGATAAGCAGGTGATACAATGTGCTCTGCCGTTGCATTCATGTGCTGCTGCTGCTTCATTGCATCCTGAACTGTCTGGAACTCCACTACCAGGAACAGGCTCTAAATGCCTCCACGCAATCAGCCTGCACAGCCAGCATGACCTTGTGCCAAGCCTACACATGACATTGCATCCTGCCTGCCCCTCTGCAAAGCTGCTGCTGAATGGGGAATCAAGAGGAACCAGGTCAGAGACTGTGCCAGACTCCTAGCTGCCTAAGAAAAGAGCCTGGGAAAACTCCAAAGCCTTTAACGGCTTTGAGACCACTGACAGCAACCCCTCTATGTGCTTTGGTTACTGTCTGACAATATTTTGTGAGTAAATCCTTAAAGCCTCTTGTAATCTTGCCATAAGCAGAAAGGAGCTCCTTGAATTCATCTAGTGGGCAAGCAGCGTATTGACCGCAAGCGATACACTAACCACAGGAACCTTCTCTCCCAGTTCAGTTGAGTTCAATTAATGTTATATATTATTGCTAGTTATTTCTAGATCCTATGTTATTAGTTGTATAATGTTTCCATGACTAATATGAAGAACCGAGTATTATTAAAATTAGTGATCGGGGTGGCAAGAGTTCAGAATATTGAATGTTAATAAACAATATTAATCTCTTAAAATCATCTCACATTAATTAATTACCCCTCCACTGCAAGTAGTCACAAGCTCTGCATTTTATTACTAGCATTCACTTGGGAGAATACAGGATTTACCTGCTAATGTTTAAGACTCTGATTTGGAAATATTCCTTAAACAGTTGGATAGAAATGGGATCTATTTGAATGGAGATGTGATAATACTCCTATAATACTTTGGGTTCTCTAAGCGAGAAGTCCTCTTGGCTCCTTAAATATGTACGCACACTGTTTACAAGAGCACCTTGAGAACAGAGGTGTTGATGTGAAAAAAACCAAAATTACAAATCGCAGAATTTCCCACAAGATGGACACCAAGTTCCAGTGACAACTCACAATGAAGTTTCACTATCAGATTTCATACCATTTCTTTCATAGACTGCATCCACTCTATCACCAATTCCTGCAAAATCTTCCTCTATCAGCCTTGGGTAGCCTGTTTCCATAACCTCTGCCTCTTCATTGTAACTATATTAAACACAAAACAAAACAAAATATCAGAGCATTTAGAGGTTGTTCTATGCTTTTTGTAGTTATCCATGTCAGATGTAGCCAGCAGCTATTGTCTGCACAGATAGGTTGTGGAGTTTACCTTTCTGAAGACCTTTAGAACCAGCCGGGACACATTCACCTAGGCCTGCCTAGGTGATCCTACTTTGCCATTCCAACCCGTACCATTCTGATTCTATGATTAGCTACTTTATGTCTAGTGTGATAATGAAATTCAGAGCAATAAAGAAGAGACTCTTCTGCCAGAAGTATGAGCTCAATAAACACAAAACTGATGAAGCTACAGTTTCAGAACATATCCGTGCAGTAATTGGGGATGATTGCACCTGGATGCATTTCCACAAGCCTATCCTGAGGCTGCTTGGCACAGAGGTACTGGGAAGAGATGGTAATGTCTTAACCATGCATCAGATCTGGCTGTAAGCCCCACTCATGGGCAGCAAAACCCAGGCACCCTGGGTGCGATAGATTTGTTACTCTATCAGCGCTGTTACCATTTTGAGTTACACAAGCAATAAAATGAAGCAAAATGGGAATTTTGTCTAGGAGACATGATCATATTACATGCTTTCTTGGATTATGGCACTTTAGGGCACTTTATTCTTCTTCCATTTCCTTCACTCTTTCAGGTTTTAAAGGTTGTGCCCATATGTGTATAGAAGTTTTGCATACATCTTTATGACACATTCTACACAGCTGTAGCACCAATGAAAACCACAGACTGGCAACACGACCCACAATGAAGAGTCTGGTTTGAAACAACCTGCTGATCTTCTGATACTTCTGGACAAGTTATGACTAGACAGCCACCAGTCTGTCTCCAGCTTACCTCCAGTACTTATTTCCAGTAAAAAAGAGAGTCTTGCCAGTGTCTTTAATATGGACAGCTGCATCTATTCTTTTCATTTCTTTTGGGAAACCCATTTCATATATCTTTTTAGGAAAGTCTTCTACTATGTCATAGCCATTCAAAGCCCAGACTTTCTTTCCTGAAAATAAGAACAATGTATAAGTCTTTTGTAAAGACTCAACTTAGAAAGCAGAATAAAATTGTGATACCGTGATCCATATTTTTATGCAATTAACAGATTTTTAGGTCACTTACTTAGGAGGTATCAGACTCTTCATGTTAACTATGATCCTGAGCTTAATTGCGTATCTAATTCACTGCATATTGTATAGACTGACACAGGGTGAAACAGTTTGGTTTCTAAGCAAAGAACCTAGGATGCTTTGTGCTTCTATTGATTACTTTTACATTGCTTACTGAGATTGACTAAATTCTGTCAAGCACAAAATTGAAAACTCACCCTTAAACATGAACACAAGGTCTTTGATGGGGTTTTCATAAGCTGCATCTATTTTGTTTGGAAGCTCTGGCCAAAACGACTTAAGTAACACTAGTTCTGCCTCAACCATCTGAGGGTGCAGTCTCCAGAAAAACCTAGTTCAGAAAAAGAAAATTTATTTTATGATTCTTGTCATACTACACCACAGCAGTATCCTTGATATGCTATACTAAAAAATAATGAATTTTTTTTCACTTAACACGGATTTTAAATATATAGACCCCTTCACAGACTTTTCCTTTCCTAATAGTCCACTAGCTGCAGACCATTTCTTTCACCCACAGTGATCATCTCAAACAATGATAACCTTTAAATTTTTGTTTTTCATTTCATTAGCCAACCAGATCCTGGGCTGCATCAGGAGAAATGTGGCCAGCAGGTCAAGGGAGGTGATTCTCCCCCTCTACTCCACTCTGGTGAGACCCCACCTGGAGTACTGCATCCAGTTCTGGAACTCCTATTCCAAGAGGGATATGGACATGCTGGAGTGTGTCCAGAGAAGGGCCACGAGGATGCTCAGAGGGCTGGAGCAGCTCTGCTATGAGGACAGACTAAAAGAGTTGGGGCTATTCAGTCTGGAGAAGAGGAGGCTCCCAGGTGACCTTCTTGCGGCCTTGCAGTATCTGAAGGGGGCCTACAAAAAAGCTGGGGAGGGACTTTTTAGGCTCTCAGGTAGTGCCAGGACTATGGGGAATGGAGCAAAGCTGGAGTTGAGGAGATTCAGACTGGACATGAGGAGGAAGTTGTTCAGCATGAGAGTGGTGAGAGCCTGGAATAGATTGCCCAGGGAGGTGGTTGAGGCCCCATGCCTGGAGGTGTTTAAGGCCAGGCTGGATGAGGCTCTGGGCAGCCTGATCTAGGGTAGGGTGTCACTGCCCATGGCAGGGGGTTTGGAAATAGATGATCCTTGTGGTCCCTTCCAACCCTGACTGATTCTATGATTCTGTGATTTAGTGTAAGAAACACTGATGTGTCATGTAAAGATTTTGAATGTAGTATGACCCCATTCAAATAAATGTTAGTAGATGTGTATGTTGAAGTAAATGTGTACAAATGGTGCCCAGCCTTCAGCCATAGCCTCTTCACTTCTTATCACTGGACAGTCAAGTCTGTGTCACGAGATGTATGATGTAGTTTCTTACAGGCATTTATACTGATTTGTGACTTTTTAAATTTATGTTTACTGAAACTTCTAGTAAAAAACTGAAATGGTGTTTTCGTTTGCTGAAATTTTATCCACTGCCCACCGCCTGTGACATGGAATTCTCTTTACCTGTCCTTGAAGACCAACATTTCTCCACGAAGCTCTGTTATTGCATCGAGTGATAATTCTACATCACATTTCTCTGGCGTTTTTGGATGTTTTGGGTTGGGATCTTTATCTCCAGCACCTGGAATAATATCATATGATCTACATTTGGCAATACTAGTTTCCTTTCTGTGGATCATGATATTGAATAGGATGTGGAAGAGATCCCAAACAGCATGATGAATGCAAACATAATGGACAAACTATTTGTATTAGGGAAGGTTTGTTCTCTCATTTAGTCCTTTAGCCAAACATATTCATGAACTCTGCAGCTGAGCTATGCTACAAAGACATTAAATGGATTTGCTTTCAGTTTTGAAAGTCCCCCAAAAGTTTTATTCTTTCCACAATGAAACATGGATATTTCTGTTTCTCCTTTTAGACTGTGTTACCTTCTCTCTTGAGGCAGGGCAAAAAGTATAAAGACTTTGCCTCCTTCCCTCTTTTACAGGAGACAGTACAGTGATTTCCTCCAGTTTTCTTTTTTTCTGAACCATTAAAACTAAGCATCTTATGTTCCTGAAGTCTAGTTGCCAAGAATCCAGTGCACTGGTCTTAGTCAGCCATGACTATTGCTGTTGAACATCTGCAGCTCTTTAGTAACTGTACACTGCATCAGTAACAGGTTACAATGACACGGGAGAAATATGTGTTAAACAGACTTACCATAGAGCTCTTGAATCCCTTGCACGTCATCATCAGGAAGCACAAACCCAGTTTTTCCAGTGTATGTGTAAATTGGAAACATCAGAGCTCCCGGGTCTCTAGAATGTTCAAGTCCCAGTGAATGACCAAATTCATGGGCAGCAACAAGAAACAGGTTATATCCTATAAAAAAACACAGTGAAAGAAAACATTCAGCCTTGTATTGCCAAAGTAGACTTTGGTTAATCAATGACTCTGTGCTTTAACATATAGCAAAATGAAAAAGACAGCTGCATAAATGGAAAATTTATGTATAATTTCTTGTCTTTTTCAAACTACCATGGGTTTTGTTTTTATATGGGCCTAATCAATCCAGTATCTCATTGCCAATGTTCAACCTAACTTAAATCTTATTTGGCAGTGTTGTCCTCTAGGTAGATTTAGTCTTCTTGACATTTCTTAGCAACACTGGAAAGATCAAGAGTGAAGTCCTGGTCCCAGTCAAACAAAGTACATTTAGGCT
>VWYK01071493.1:25354-39138 GCA_013399775.1 Semnornis frantzii | reverse complement strand
TCATAGCAGAGCTGCTCCAACCCTCTGAGCATCTTTGTGGCCCTCCTCTGGACCCGCTCCAACACTTCAATGTCCTTCCTGTGCTGAGGGCTCCAGAACTGTACACAGTTCTCAGCTCTGATGCTGGAATCCTTGCTTCTAAAATAGAAGAAATTAATTTCTTATCAACTGTTACCACAAAAACATTAGCAGTCCATCACTCCTTATGAGAGAATGCTCCTGAATTATATCTAAGTGGTTTCAGGTTTGTCTCAATAATGTTTAGGTAATTGGTAATGAAAGGTGAAACCAAGTAATCAGAGATAGTATTTACGTAATGTAAATGTATAACAAAAAAAAAAATTAGTTAGGCATAAGAGTAAAATTAAAGAACAGTGTTAGCTTATCAAATAATATTCCAGTGAGGTGTGGAGCTCTGTTCTTCAAAACATTTAAGATGCAGTAGTCAGAGTAGCAGTACACAGAACCATCTTGCATGCAGAGAATGATAGACTAATTTTCTTTATCCAGATGCTCTGAAATCCACAATAGTCTAAAGTTTACAATGAAAACTCTTTCAAAACACTTGCCTTCATACTCTTTGCAGAGCTGTCCTGAGCAATCTCATGTGATGTTTGGAATGTACAAAGAAATTATAGCAAAACTCTAACTCAGACAGCTTTTTTGAAAACAACTTCTCTTATGAGACCTGTGCAAGAAGAGATGCATAAATGTGGGGTCTTCTGCTACTGTAAGACAATAAAATGTGTAAGTGGAAAGACAGGTCACTCTTTTGAATAGATTCTACAAGTAAGTAGAAAAACATACAAAGAGAGAAAAGCAGAGAGTAAGTAACCATTTTTGTCACAGGTAGTAAGTCAAAATGCTAAAACAGAAATTGATTTCTGAAAGACTGTGTGCAATAACCCATCTCAGAGTGGACTATGGCTGAACTGTGTTTTCTGCACATTCAGCTGATTCTTTTCAGAGCCTGGTCACATAAATATACATGATCCAGTATGTTTTCTTACACATTTTATAGCTTTTTATATTACACCCATGGCTAGAAGCCTATATTGAGGCATAGATTTTTATGCCTTTTCTGTACACAAACTGAAGAAACACTGGTAAAGGAATTCAAGTAAGTACTTAAAAAGGCCACTGAACAGGAGCAGTATTCTCTTTTTTCCCAAAACAGCATTGCAGACATACTATGTGATTTTTTTTAAGTGAAGACAAAACGTCTTGACAGAGCTGGTAACTGAGAACAGACATCTGAAGCTGCTTTTACCTTAAAATACAGACTTCAAGTAAATGAAGCTTTTAAAGTTTGGAACAATAAATGACAAAGTCAAATCCTGCCCATGTTGGGCAAAGCCAGACATAAAATCTGTGGCTCAGGCTGAAGTAATGTCATTGATTTAAAAAGTTTAAACCTGAGAAGGAGATGTAAAAGAAGGTAAAAGCAGTCAGACACAGTTCATAGACCTCGTGCTGACCTCAGTGCAAACAAGTAAGCTTTGAAACCCGCAAAGCTGCTGAATAGTAAAATTTCAACAAGCACTGCAAAATTTCTGCAGTTCTGGCATCTTGTGGGTGTGGGTGAAGTTAGCTGGACTGATGGTAATTTTCACAGGCACAGCAGAGACTGGAACAGTCATGCTGATTATCCTCCCAAGGAAAAATGGATAAAGCGGGATGGGGGGCATGTAGCAAAATGAAATGCCTCAAAGAAGCATTTAGGTCCTAAATATTTGAAGACAAGAATTGTGTCAATCATATGATTTAAAAAATACATTTTACTACTGCAAATAATTAGAAGGTTTTGATTTACACTGTTTTGTTGCCCAAAATAGCACTATACAGAGAGTGTGGTGAATATTTCATGACCCTGAAACTGCAGACACTTCACTTAAGACAAATAAACAAAAGACAATGTGTCCATTCGCTAATGTTTCCTACCACAAGTGGAACATTTCCAGTGCCCAGGGTTACACCATCACATTTAGATCAGCTTCCTCTGGGAAGAGGGACAACATTCTGGAGCCCATCGTGCAGCTGGGTAAATGAAGCCCCAGGGTAGTTAAAAACATATGGTTTGACTCTGCCTCTTCAGGTTGGACTCCACCTGTGGGACCTGTTACAAGAAGGGAGTCAAAGACAACTGAAAATTATTTTTACAAGCATCTTTTCGTCAGGGATGGAACACCAGTCTGACTCTTTCTCATAAGAAACAGTAGCATCCCTGTGGCATTTGATGGTGTAAAGGTGTAAATGGGGTGGCCAGTGGTGCTCAGCAGGGTCCAGTGTCAGAAGCAAGAAATATATAATCTTATTTCTAAGATGGAACAACTCTTGTT
Source organism: Semnornis frantzii (assembly GCA_013399775.1). Classification (NCBI taxonomy): domain Eukaryota; kingdom Metazoa; phylum Chordata; class Aves; order Piciformes; family Ramphastidae; genus Semnornis; species Semnornis frantzii. The sequence goes on along the minus strand of VWYK01071493.1, from coordinate 36,799 downwards.
TGAAAGAGTTCCTTTAGGAACCTGCCCAGAGAAGCAAGGTGTCTCAGTTGGCTGCTCCATGCAAAGGAGCAGCTGCAAACTCCTACGGAGGTCAGAATATGCTCTGTTCCTCCTTACCATTCTAAATGTTCCCCAGGAACTGAAACTGGTTTCCAGTTTTGGTCAAGTTATTCCATGCAAGCTATGCACAACTTTTTCTGCTTCAGGATCAATACAAGATACTAAACTCTCTGTCATACTTGAGGAGCTTTTTTTGGCATATGCCATGGAATGTCATTAGAGGCAAATCTGCTCAAAACCTGCTCAGGCGTTGTGTTGCTTTTTGCAGTCAGGATAGTGCTCCTGTATCCAGGTTGCATGAACCATGTGAAGAACACAGTTATAGCAGTTGCTATAATTGAATTATATAGATTCTTGAAAGAAATAGATAGAATCTGTTAAAAAAAATGAATTTCTGCAGCCATCATGTTCTGAAATTGCAGGATTATTAAATTCTTTCATTACAGCAACTTTATTACTTTGTAAAATGCAGCACCAAATTGTCAAATTCAGGACTCACTCATTGGACTTTTTCAGGTATTCCACATGTGCAGGGTTTAATGCTTAATACAAAACTTAATTACTTAAAGTTACTTGAAGTGACATAGGATTTTGATTTAGCATAGTGATGCAGCAAGGTACTTAAATCACAAGTTACACCTAGGAGAGTACAGAGAGTACAGCAATTGCAACATACAGCTGAATTACAATCCTCAGCTCAAGACTCTTGCTCTCTTCAAAGTCCTTTGGCTAGTTTTTATATTTAGTGTGGTGCTGGCCCACGAATATGCTACCCTCACATATACACACTCCATGATGCTCTGGACAACTCAGAAATATATCTTTCATTATTCAAGGATGAACATTTACACAGTTGGCTGATCCACTCAGCAGATGAAGTCTCCAGACCCATTTATGCTAAGTTCAGCTTTCTTTGCAACACCCATGGCCAGTGTCTCCTTGTATTTTTCCCTGAGATTCATGAGCACATCACCCTTACCCATCCCCTCACAGCATTCTTTCATTGTAAGGGTTCACTGATTGCTCCTATCAAGTGCAAACCACCCATTTGTCTCTATGTTAGTAAAATGTAGGCAAATGATGAGTTTGTGTCCAGGCAGTATAATTTTGCTGCTAATGGGAAGGAGCTAGTCAACAGTACCAAAAAATGGAAAGTGAGACCCATGAATCCAGTTCAAAGGTAAAAACTTAATTTTCCAACTTTGGTCTTTGGTTTTATTTGACATATGCAACCTTTATTTCTGTTTTTTCAAATCTTGATGTTTACATTTGCAAACACACAGAGAAAGATATTTGAAGACTACCTCAATAGGACTGTGGATCCCTGGCACTTATAATTAGGATTTCTTGTGTCAACCCAGAAATACACATATGTCCTTAAATACACATGTGCCTTTGAAATATTTTAATTCTAGATCTCTAGATCTAATTCCTGAAATGTTTTAATTCTAGATCTCCTATTAAGGCCTTTCCAGATGCATCAATCATTTAAAATACAGACTAATTGAATTGTATGTCTGATATCTCTTCTTTTTTCCAAGTCAATATCTACTGGAATTTCCACCTCAATGTCTACACCAGATTCAGGATCTAAGCTTCCCATATATGTACACAAATGTCAAATTAACTTTAAGAAGTTGCACTGAAATCACACAAAAGAAAGAGCATCACAAACTTGGACATGTGCTTGTCCTTCACAGAAACATATGGAAGAAACACTCTTTATGTGAAGCTTACTGTACATTTTTTGTTGAATCTGTTCCTTAGGAGTAAAACCATAAATTTTAAAAACACTGAAGAAAGGAAGTATAATTTTTAAAGCTCTGGGTTTTGCTTGCCAACCACACTGGTACTGTTTATACAGCTGGGCTTTTTCTCAACTATATTGCAAAAACTCTTAAGAGGGAAAAAACCTAGAAGTCTGATGCATACAGTTTTATAGGAAGTACTACAAGGAAATGGTAAGCTTAAAATCAAGATTTTAATTACTAGTAAGAGAATTACTGAAGAGTAACTCCTAGCAAAGTGCATGTTTTCAACTACAAAGGTAAATGGCACAGAAATAGATGGATTATCCTTTTCCATTATGAAGAAATCTAATATATAGTTGGCTGTACATTTAATTAAAAACCTCACGCTTCCACATCATACTCAGAGGAGACCACTGAGATGGTGAGAGCTGGAATACCTGTCCTATGAGGAGAGGGTGAGGGCTCTGGGCCTGTTCACCCTAGAGCAAATATGGTTTCAAGGGGACTTAATAGCAGCTTCCAGTGCCTATGTGGAATTCTTAAAGGAGATGGAGCCAATCATGTCACTGTGGTGGAGGGCAAGAGGATGAAAGACATTGGCCAAACAAGAGAAGTTCAGCCTGGATATAAGAAGAAATCTTTTCCCCATGAGGACAGTTGGACAGTGGCACATGGTGCCCAAAGAAGTTGTGCCACCTGCGTCTTTGGAGATTATCAACCTCAGAAGGGTTTCAACTACATCCTGTGCCCTGAGTAGACTATTTTGATCTCAGAGCTGACCTTGTCATGAGGGCGGGACCAGAGACCATGTGAGGTCTCTTCCAGGCTGAATGATTCTGTGTTTTATACTTTAATATGAGCAACCAAGTATCAAAATGGATGTTTCAAAAACATTTTGTTGATTACACTTCTGTGTGACACTTAAGACATACTCAAGCTCCATACGCTACAGACTTTTGAGTATTGTAACGGAAGGGGGTAGTTAACTACTGCGAGATGATATTTAAAAAATATTAATATAGTTTATTAATATTAAATATTCAGAACTCGTGATACCCTGATCACCAAAATAATAATAATAACAGGTTCTTGCATCATTAGGAAACTATATACAGGTTATAATATAGGAGCTAGGAGTAAATAGTGAATATATATAATTAATTAAACTTGATTAAACTGGCAGAGAAGGCTTTGCAGTCAGTACACCGCTTGAAGCCAGTACGCTGCTTGCTCACTAGATGGATGCAAGGAGCAACTTTCTGCTTAGGGCAGAAGGCAATTAATAATTACAAGAGGCTTTTGGTATTTACTCACAAAAAAATATCTGACAGTACCCAAGGTTCGTAGCAGGGTTGCTGTTGGTAGCCATCAGAGGCTTTAGAGCTTCCCTAGGCTTCAGGGGAAAGGAGACAGACGATCTCTGACCTGTTCCTGGCTTTCTGGACGATTTGTGTTATCTCCAGGGCTTCCGTCTGGGCAGAAGGCTTCCACGTGCAGGCAGCATGTCTTGTGGTGTGCAGTCTGGGCACGGTGTCACGCCGGCTATGCAGGCCAAATGCAGGGAGGTATGAGAGTTTCAGCTCAGGATCAATGAGGCAGCAGGCACGGACACACCTTGTAATGGCAAAAGCACCCTTTGCTCCCTGTTCATCTCCTTTTATCCAATACAGCCCGAGAGTAACGGGCTTTTGGACACAGGAAAGCCAATCAAATGGCAGTTAGCCAAGATTTGGCCATATCGGGTGAAGCCATAGGCTTGCTTTACCCCTTTTTGGGTAGAACACATCCTTGCATAAGGCAACTGTGTGCGCCTTGTTTACTGCAGTTGCGGGGCAGGCCACAGACCCCAGACTTAGTGGTTCCAGGTTCTTTGTCCCTTTTCTCATGGTTGCTCTCCCCAAAACAGAAGGAGGGAGAGCAGAAAAACATGCCTGGACAAGCCAGGATATGTACAGGCCTAATTTGGCCTGCTTAGGCCTACCACAAGTATGAATTAGTACCGACAAAAAAAAAAAAACCAAAAAATGAACGTGGTTCTAAATGTTGGTTTTCACTTGAAATTTATCTAGTGGTTTCTCATGTTCACATATATTGATTAATGTCTTCTGGATACCAGCAGAACTTTATTACTGTGAAATACTTGTCAGAAACTGACAAACTAAGAAGCTAATACAGTTTGCAAATGCAAATTAACTTTAACATGATTCAGACTAAATTCTCTAATATGTAATTTCAATGTTTTTAACATCTTGCTCACCTATCTAATGCCATAATGTATCTTGCACACTGCTGTTAATGAATGACATTAATAGAGCATTCTGAGCCATTACAGATTTCCTCATTACATTTTCTGACATTCTCCAGTTTTCACACCAGTCTCTGCTGTAGAGATACCCTTGTGCATTTACTTTCAGAAAATGGTAATAGCTCCCATTTCATTTTTTTCACAAGACCTGCGCACAATGACCAGCATTCAGTTGCAAATACATGGGATGGGGAAAAGATAATGAAGTCTTCTCCCACAGAGTGCCTGGTAAAATGTACTCACTCTCCCTGTTACATGGCTTTAAGCACTGAGCATTTGGAACACAGTAGCTGTAGGATGAAATGAGAATGATAGGTAGGTATTTCTGTAGAATGGTTTAGAAATCCTTAGAAAATAATTTACATGTACTTACACCTGCTGAAAAGTTTCAATCATGCGTTTCCTAGCCTTGCCATTCAACATTTTCTTTTCTGTATCAGCAAATACCAAAAGTCACATCTTTCATTTACTTCTTCCTCTTTTCTCAGCAAGCAGCTGAGAATTCACTTCAGTGAGTGCTTCAATTCACTACGGTGAGAAATGCCATCTGCTAGTAATTCAAATCAGTTAGTAGGGTTAAAGCACTATAGAAATGTCAAATTAGAATATTATCAGTTAATCATGGAATCATAGAATGGTAAGGTTGGAAGGGACCTCAAGAATCATCCAGTTCCAACCCCCTGCCATAGGCAGGGACACCTCCCACTAGTACAGGTCACTCCAGGCCTTGTCCAGCCTGGCCTTGAACCCCTCCAGGGAAGGAGCAGCCACAACTTCCCTGGGCAACCTGCGCCAGTGTCTCACCACCCTCACTGGAAAGAACTTCCTCCTAACAGCCAGTCGAAATCTCCCCTCTGCCAGTTTAAATCTATTGCCCCTCGTCCTGTCATTACAAGACCTTGGAAATAGTCCTTCCCCAGCCTTCCTGTAGGCCTCCTTCAGATACTGGAAGGCTACTATAAGGTCTCCTCGAAGCTTTCTCTTCTCCAGGCTGAAGAGCAAGAGACTTGCCATGTCTGCGACCTTTGTTAGAAATTCTTGCTTACATTCATGCTGAAAAACTAAACTTCACTAGCTTAGAGATTGGAAAGAAATCTTATTTAACTTCCCTGCTCAAGCAAAGTCGCTTAGACCCAGTTACCCCTATCAAAAATTATCAAGGGATAATCATCCCTCCTATGAAGAAGAGGTGAGAGTTAGAGTTGTTCATCCCGAAGAAGAGAAAGTTCCAGGAAGACCTTATTACAGCCTTTCAGTACTTTAAAGGGCACTTGTAAGAAAGATGAGGAGAGCTTTTTTAGTAGGATTTGTTGTGATAGGGCAAGAGCTAATGGTTTTAAAACAAAAGATATTAGAGTTAGACTAGATATAAGGAAGACAGAAGGTAGATGGTCCATCCCTGGAAACATTCCAAGTCAAGTTCAATAGAGTTCTCAGAAATCTGGTTAAAGCTGTTCCTGCTCATTCCAGAGGCGTTGGACTAATTGACTTTTAAAGATCCCTTCCAACCCAAACTCTTCTATGACTCTACAATTCTATGATCATGTCCAGATGTCTTTTAAATCTCTCCAAAGGGGTAGTCATCAAAACATTCAGGAGCAAACTTTGCCAATACTTTGTTATCATTAGAGTAAAAAAAATGTTTCCTGATGTTCAGACGGAACCTCCTGTGTGTCATTTTGTGCCCATTGCCTCAGGTCCTGGCACTGGGGACCACTGAGAAGGACCTGGCTCTGTTGTCTTTGCACCCTCCCTTCAGGTGTTTATAGACATTGTTAAAACCCTCCTGAGCCTTCTCTGGACTGTATAGTCTCAGATCTTTCAGCCTTTCCTCACAGGAGAGATGCTCCAGACCTCTGATCATCTTTGTGGTCTTCCTTTGGACCCTCTCCAACAGTTGCTATTGACCCCACAAATAGGGGAGACGGGAGCTAGGTATGTTAAGGGGGTGCCTTAATGTTCTGGTATGCTACTGCCTTTTGCAGTCTGTACTTTCCCAATGCATTGCTATGTGGTCCAGTGAGGGGAGTCACACCCTTTATTAAGGGGCCCACGAGTGGAAGGGAATCATACTACCACATCCCAGATTAATCCACTTGTTGCTGTACTAAAGGGCTGAATCGATTCCTCCAGCATTTGTGTGAAAAGGGATCCAGACAGTTCTAAATCCCATGTCAAAGAGAACCTAATTCCCACATCACAAAACTATTGTACCATTTAGTACACATACTTCCAGTTTTGCTGAATTGCTGTAGTTTCTCCATTTAACATATGAATGACTAAATGATCCATCTGACTCACTATTCTGTCTCTTAGCAATGGTAATAAGAGACAATATATATGAATAACACAAGTCTGATTTTTTTTGTCTGATGTTGGCTGCTTTCACGACCTTCTTCCACACATTTACTTATCACTGTAAGAGACATTCTCATTTCTCATTCTTAAATCAGGCTCCTGCAAACATGCCTCAATGCCCCTTAGTTCTAAAATCATAGGGTTTGGTGCATAGCAGCTTTGCATTCAGCTAATGATTCACCTTTAGGAGTCTGCAAATCTTAGAAATACCAAGCTGTTTATCTCCAAACTCCTACTCTGTTAGTTGGTCTGTGCATTTACTTAATAATCCGAATTGCCTTTCTGGGTATTTTCTTCACTGCCATTATATTTCTTCTGAGATTTGGAGTAAAAACTGCACAAAGTAGCCAAGAATTTGGCACAGGAAGGCTTTTTTGTAGTGGCAACATTATGCTTTCCATCATCAAGTTCTCAGCATTTATTCTGATGATGCCCGAACACTTTGTAGACTTCTTTTAGCTGCCACAGCATACTGACCATTGATTTCAAAGTGAAGATTTACTCATATAGACTTCACTCCTGCTTTTATACAATAAGCTACTTACCTTCCAAGTCCAAAAGGCAGAAAGAATGTAAACTAACTTAATAGAATCAAAAATTCATGACTGTAGATTTTTGCTACTACCGCCTTAGTGGTAGCAAAAAACCCCAAACCAACAGCTCTGGAAGTGTACATTGTCCCCTAACATTATCAAAACATAAGGATTGGTTTACCTTATTGTGCAATTTACAGGAAGAGTATAAATAAGAAGAAGACAAGATCAATTTCCCACTCAAAGCTGACATGGCAAAAAACCCCATGTGGCTAAACAAACTGTAAGTTAAATTATAGGATATATGATGTGCTATGCACCAGATAAATGTGTGGGTTTCTCGAAAGCTGTATGAATAACTGATATTTTGGTTTAGTTAGTAGAAGAAGAAAAAATCTATTTACTTTTATGTTTATCTTTCATGTCAGAAGAAAGAAACCCTCATATTTCATATATCTTTAATGAGAGTTAAGGGTTAAACAAAACTCTCAGGTAATATTACTAAGTACATCCATAAGACCCAGCAAGTGGTCACCTCCTCTACTTCTCTGGCACTCGTGATAACACATCTGGAGTGCTGTGTTCAGGTTTGGAGTCCTTAGTACAGGAAAGAGGTTACCAAGATAGTTTAGGGCTGGAGCAGAAAACATGAGAGAAAATGGAGACAGACTCTTCTCAGACATACAGAGAAAGGACAAGAGGCGATGAACACAAACTGGAACACTGGAAATTCCATTTGGGAACATTTTCTTTAACATGAGAGAGGTAAAACATCTTAATGGGCTGTTTGAAGAGATATTGGATCTTTATTTTGGACATGTCCAAAATTCAAATAGCCAAGTCCCTAAGCAACATGGTCTAATAGTAGCAAGAGTTTGTCCATATGACCTCTGAAGGTCCATTCCAAATCTGAATTAAGATACTCTTTGAATGGTGACTGTTATTGATCAAGTAGGTCATTCAGAGATATTTGATGAGGAACTCAAATATCTTAAGACTTAGAAACCGAGTCTAGGGCTGAGTGCCAGAAACAATACTTGGCACATTCCCCTTGGCTTACTGATTTTTGCAGGTCTACTCTGAATCATGTTCCTCCTGTCCAGTGCATATTTGTGATTATTTTCAGATGCACTGAAATTATATTTTTTGGTGAACAAAGTATTTGTTTGAAATATTTTTTTCTTTTTTTTCTTTTTTTTTTAGCTTTATCTTGGATTTCACAACAGCAAGTCAACCATCAAGCTCCTAAAATCAGTCTCCTAGCCTCAGAGTGATTCTCAAGCCTCAGATAATCTCCTCATACATATTTGTTACCTAGCTAAGCAGCTTGTTGTAGCTGTATATAACAACACCAAGAAAGGTTAGTCCCAAACTTAAAAGCTGTCAATTTCAGTGCATTCATTTCTGGCAGTTCATTAAGTACCTCGATTTAGTTGTCAAATTCAGGTCAATGAGAATTCAGTGCTATGTATATAGAGGAGGATCCTAAAAATACTGCTGAAATTATCAGTAAGTATTGGTAATATGGACTCAGGCTCTTCTTGGTGATGCCCAGTGACAGGACAAGGGGCAATGAGTGGAAGCTGAAGCACAGGAAGTTCCACGGAAATTCAAGGAAAAATTTCTTCACTGTGAAGGTGACAGAACACTCGAACAGGCTGCCCAGAGAGGTTGTGGAGCATCCCTATCTGAAGATATTCAAGACCTGCCTGGATGCAATCCAATGTCATCTCCTACAGGTAGTCCTGCTCTGGCAGTGGGGGTGGACTAGATGATCTTTCGAGGTCCCTTCCAGTCTCTAACATTCTGTGATTCTGCGATTCTGTGATGCTGTGATTCTGTATTAATTTACAGAGAAATAACAAGCAAAGTCATTAGATATGGTTTGAAAGTCCAAATTCTCAGCATGATGCTCAAATAGTTTGCCTACTAAATCTTCAACCAATAAATCTGACAAAGTTATTCAGTGCTAATGGTTTCCCAATCAAATCTCTGTGTAATGACAGCTCATTGTATTCCAGCTTCAAATAAATAGCACCTTGACAACCCAAAATATATGCAACTTTCATAAGTTTCTCCCTTTGAATTCTATGCCAAGCACATATTGATTCTTATGCTTAGCACATTTATTTGAGAAGTAAAAATGTCAAAGCAACTGTCTAAAGATTTCTTGAAAATGCACCCTACAAAGACATTGTAAGAGGACAAAGTTCAAAATGAGGTGATCTTAATTCTTTCATTGTGGAATTTAGATGAATGAATGAGCACCACATATGTGAGAGTTCTAAAACATCTGGGAACATAAAATCATCAGTGAGGTTTCCAAAGCTAACATGCAGTTGTGCAGGATTAATTATTACCGTGCCCACTTTAAACTGAGAGAAGTGAAACTGATAAGAATTGGTTGATGGTTACTTAAGTCACACAAAACCGTGACTCAAGTCTGAGTCTGGAGCTCAAGTATTTTTAGACTGAAAAAAAAAAAAAAAAGGAGAAACAATTGAGGCAGGGAACTCCCCTGTCTGGTTTACCTAAGGAATGAGGAGTAAAGTGTTTCACAGACATTTGAAAGCAGAGGTCTTTCCAGTGAGTCACTAGTGGATTTTCCACAACTGCTGTTAAATAATAACTAGAACTATACCAACAGTGGGCTGAATTCTTAAATGAGCAGCATGTTAAAGAAGGCTCAGATCAATCCCACCTAAATACTGTCCTTCTATTTGAAGAAATACAGAGTTAAACTTTGCCTGGTCACAATAGTGTGTTGTCATTTTCTCAAATCCTTTAGCTGAACGACCCATTTGACATGGCACTACGTCATGTTAGAGCCCTCCTTTTCAGGTCTATGGCTGTAGAGAGACACCTCTCTGAATAACTTCAAAACCTCTTTCCAGGGAGCCAAAACCTGTGCAAAAATGTCTGAAAGATATAGTTAATTCATTCACACTAGTATTTTCACATGACCTATATTGAATATACATGGTAAAATGCAAACAAATTCCTCACTATTTATCAGAATTGTTCCAGGGTGCCAGGACTCTGTTAAGCCAAACATTTTTCTGATTCAGTAAAATACGTGTTTTCAAATACAGTCCTATGTGGACAGTAATACTAATATGATATTTATTCAGATATTCAGAACTATCTTAAGAACCTGCAAATCTCTCAATTTCTTGGACACTGAAAATGTGTGTTTTTGGGGAAATCCTGCTCAGTTTGCACCAAATACCTTTTTTTCTCAGAACATTCTGTTTGAAGTAAGNTAGTAAAATATTGAACCCCTACAGCTCTGGGCTAAATCCTAAAACAGAGATGCTTGAACAGAGAAGAACGCATAATATATGCTGAAAGTATTTACTCCTACTCAGTATGAGTTAAGGATGCTTTCAATGACAGCATTGGATGGAGGGGTCAGTCATGTCTTCTTCTTAAGAAAAGCCAATAACTCAATAGTTAAAAAAATGGTGACTACAGTCCTTAGACTGTAACGTCCAACACTTAGATGGGGGCCAAGGAACCTTCCTTAATCTGCCCTTTATACCATACTTATAAACATATGAAATCCTCTAAGGCAGAACAAAAGTTTTCAAGATAGTGCCATTTTACATAAACATGGGTTCTACACGGGCCTGCAGTCTGGGGCAAAAAGAGACACTGTTTGCAAACTAGATACTACACTAGCATTTAGGCTTAAAGAGCCATGGTCATTCAGATGAAGCAGTGAAGAAAAAGCTAGGATAACTGTACAGCACTCATAAAGGACGAGTAACTCATTTGGTAGAATGATTGTCATGAGCCTAAGCCATAAGATTTAATGGAGTTACTTTATCCTCCACATATGAAAACTGCTACTAGTTATCCCATGTGCAATCTCAGAATCAAGCAGAGTTAATCAAGCAGCAGTCTTGCTAGCAGACACATTTATTTTTCCCAGGAAAAGGAGATATAGAAGAAAAACTGATTTATGGGTTGAAATCTTTTCCTCACATATTCATGTTTTCCCCTTTCCATTCCTCTTGAAGCATCAGGTCTAGTTATATGAACTTAGTTGTAATTCATTGTCAAGGAGCACATTAAAAACGAGACTTTCTTTGAAAAAGATGTGGATCATGACATTTTGTTTAGTTGGTTAGATATAGGTAGATAGTTTAATTCTTGGTAGAAAAACCCCTCCTAAACAGACATAAGCAAAACAATCACACCAAAATAGAGTATAGTTGTGTTATCTGAAGCCTTTGTCAAGAGTGTTTAATAATGTTATTAGAGCAAAACTATTAAAAAGAGGAAAAAAGGGAGGAGAGAAGTAAACTGTGGGACAAAGTTTGGAAAGGTGAAATACCTGTAATCCTAGGTATCCTGGAGCTGATGGCCTTAAATAAGAAGTCTGGCAAACACAACGCGTGATTCATATCCTGGTACTGAAATCCAAACATCTAGA
>VWYK01071493.1:2565-25266 GCA_013399775.1 Semnornis frantzii | reverse complement strand
TTGAACTTGCTTTGTTTTATCCTCTGGAGGAATGTGTTTTTACATTCCAAGGAAGACTTACTGCCTATTACAAAACACAGATATTTAAAAACGTTAGGTATGAAAACTCCCTATCCCACATACAGGTCTAGTCATCACAAACAATGATTAACTGCCAAATTTATAGCAGCACAGCAGCTGCTGTTAAACACTACATGGCAATTCCTACATTGTCAAGCTAGAGCTGTACTTACTGGAGTATGTTATGGATGGTTGGTAGTTCACAAAGTGCTCGCTCTGGGTCCAGAGCTTATGAAGAAGCTTGAAAAACATCAGAAGTGTGGATTCAACTTTAATATATAGTCCATAGTTAAAACCCAAGTGTGCAAGATTAAATGTCCATTGGGGGAAAAAAGGCAGATCTATAAATATAAGGATTTCAGTAGCATAATTATTGACATCAAGGATGAGCTTTTGTGGCCAAAGGCAGTATAAAACTGCAGAGTCAGGGTGGTATGCTGTCCTCAGCCTGTGGTACTTGGCCCACAAATACAGGTTAATCATCCTGCAGCAGTTTTGGCCAATAGAATTGCACATTGTAGCTATGTCAGAGGTTCTTGCTAGTGTTACAGATGTTTCAGGATGAATTCTAACGGTCATTCCCAAATCAGGAAATGATGGCTCAAATATCTGCTCCATAATACAAAGGCTGAAATGTGAGAGTTCAAAAATTGCATTTAATACTAATATATTCGACAATGCTTTTGAATTTAAGATGCTAGGAACAATAGAGATTTCAAAGGTGTGGGGTTTTTTTCCTACTTGATTACCAGATGACTGAAAAAATACAGGTTATATTTTAACTCCCTGGGCTTCCGTAATGATAGTTACAGAGGATATTTAATTGTTCTAGGTATCAGAGGTGGTATTTCTTTTCAGCAAAAGATGCACCTGCACATACTATTGCTGGTATTTGTGTTGTTCTAATCAGTCATGAACAGAAGCCACAAAGAATTTGAGATACCTGGTATTAACAATGATGCCTCTATACATCTTGAGTGACAGCAGAGTCATCCATGGCTTCAATGGATAAAGTGCCAGAATTTGAAAGGGAGAAAAAGGTGATAGTTTGTAACAGGAGAGACATTTGCCAGAGTCATCAAAACCTGCAGAGAATTAGGAAGGAACCAAAACCATGTTATCGCATACATATACTCTTTCTTTACTGGCAAGGTAATCTCCCATTTATAATTATAGTATTTGAAGTGGGATTAAGAACTGTATTTTCAGATCTGTAGCTTAAATATCTCTCTCTATATATATATATGAAAAAGAGCAGATGATTTACAAACTGCATTTTGTAGTTCAGTAAAATAAAACAAAATAATTCCACTGATCTATCTGTAATTCCACAGATAGATCATTAGTAGCAAGTACTTTGGAGTTTTACCAGGATAATATCTTCCCTACCACACTGTGCTGGCGTGAGGCGAATTGGAATATTTTAATGAAAAAGTAATTATATTATAGACTGTGAAAAACAAGAAATGGTGATGCCTACTTCACTCATAGGCTTGCTGAGATGTATAAAAACAAGGACACAAACACAGATAAGACAAAGAGAGTCTCTCTCTGGGAGCTGGTATGTCTGTTGGCCTGCTGTGTAACCCAACTAATCATTCTGCTTCTAACCCCCTTTGCTGATCCTCCAAATTCACCTTGCACATAAGGCAAACCCTGGTATAAGGTAGAGGGGTGGAAAGAAGGTGGAAGGGTGGTTGGGAGCCCCTCCTGGGGGCTCTGATTTCTGGGAGGGGCATTGTGTTTCTGTATTACCTTTAACTTGTATATTTCTGTAAATTTTCCTGTATATTGTGTATATATCTGCTTGTAAATTGTGCTAACCTGTAAATATAGCTTCAGTCCTTAACTTCCAGTTGACTGAGTCTAGTCTGGGTGATTTTCATTGTCTGTGTGTGGCAGATAACTCCCAAACCATCACACATATATTGAGGACTACAACAAAAAGAAAGGCCATGATTGTACAAACTGAATAAAGAGATCGTAAGTTTTACAGGGCACATTAACTCCCTGTGTTAATTCCAGCAGTTCCCAGAACCACAGGATGTGTTTGGTTGGAAGAAACCTTCAATATCATCTAGTTCAGTTGTTGCAGAAAGGCACCATTGTGGGTTTCCTCCTGCCTGCTGATGATTTTCTTATGCACAGTTATGGAGAGCAAGCAAAATGAGAAGCCAATTTGTGGTTTTCCCATTAATTCAGTCTTCATTTCTGAAAGTAAGGAATCAGCAAATTTTATCTCGCTTCTCAGCAGGGCATAAGGGGGAAGGAGATATCATTAGGCACTTTGGTAAATTTCTCTTTTCATTCTAGCTCAATTTTTTTCTGCTGAGATGCTATACTGGTACTGGCACTGGTACCAGGGTGATTGAAATGTTTGAGAATGCCATCACCAGTGAAGGTCCTGGGCCTTTTCCCTGCATTGTCCTTGGGAAGTGGAAATTACAGCAGTTTTACCAAGTCAAATAAATCGAGTAAATAAAGTATTTGCTTCAAAATAATTAATCTAATTAAATTAAAACTATTCATCTTGGGGCAGAAGTGAGGCAATTCAGCAGATATGTAGAAAGCAAGGCTGCAGTTATAGCCATTGGTAGGTAAACAGTCCCACGGTGAGGAGGGCCAGGGAGGCTTAGGCCCTACAGTGAGGAGGGTTGGGGTGCCCGAGCCCCACGGCGAGGAGGGTTGGGGCTGCTCACCACTACAGTAAGGAGGATCAGAGTGGCTCAGTCCCTGTTAGGCTCAACATGGGCTGGCAAAAGCTTCCAGAAGATGCTGCAATCACTGAGGCATGTGGCGAGGCATCTGCAAACCTGAGCCAAACCACAGCTATTCAAATGGCTTCCCAGCTGGACTGCATGGAAGTCCGTGACCTACTTCTTACAACACCCCAGTGCATAAACATACCTCTCTACCTGAGCTCCAAAGTAACTTCCAAGAATAATTTCTCAATACTTTTGCTTAGATTTCCTCTTTTCCTTCTCTTGTGCTAGCTGGCCTGAAGACAGGCCTGAGGACCCATCTCAAACAGTATAAGAAGCAAAGTCACCCTTCTCCCAATTAAAGGTGAGGGGCATATATTCCTATCACTCCTCCACATACACTATGATATTTGCATTCATAATTTCCTCTCTGCAGCACTCTCATCTAGACAGTAAAAGTCTTTCTAAATCACCCTGCCTCTCGCAGCAGGATCTGGCAGGATTTCTTTACAGGAGGTTTTGGTGTCCCTCTTGTACCCAGAAGAGTGCGAGAAAACTCTGCTCCTGGAGACCCTGTACAGAAAACTGGAGATGGGGGGACAGTACTGATGCAAAGCCCTGTGTCCTGACAGGCACCTCCATCGCAGCCACTGGACAGGTCCCCTTCAGGGGGAGCTCACTAGGGGAAGGAGAAAGAAGCTCAACCTTATTGAGATAAGGTTGACCCCCTCAGGGGTCAATGCTTGGACCAGTGCTGTTTAACATCTTTGTCAGTGACATGGACAGAGGAATCAGTGCACCCTCAGCAATTTTGCAGATGACACCAAGCTGTGTGGCACAGTCGACTTGCTAGAGGGCAGGGATGGCATCCAGAGGGACCAGGACAGGTTGGAGAGGTGCGCCCAGGCCNGGATTCTGCCCCTTTACTCTGCTCTCGTCAGACCCCACCTGGAGTACTGTGTGCAGTACTGGAGCCCCCAGCACAGGAAGGACATTGAACTGTTGAAGTGGGTCCAGAGGAGGCCACAAAGATGCTCAGAGGGTTGGAGCAGCTCTGCTATGAGGACAGGCTGAGAGAGTTGGGGCTCTGCAGCCTGGAGAAGAGAAGGCTTCTAGGAGACCTTAGAGTAGCCTTCCAGTATCTGAAGGGGGCCTACAGGAAGACTGGGGAGGGACGACTTATAAAATCTTGCAATGACAGGACAAGGGGCAATGGGTTTAAACTGACAGAGGGGAGATTTAAACTGGATGTTATGAAGAAGTTGTTTGCAGTGAGGGTGGTGAGACACTGGCACAGGTTGCCCAGGGAGGTAGTAGATGCTCCCTCCCTGAAGCTGTTCAAGTCCAGGTTGGACAAGGCCTTGAGTGAGCTGTACTAGTGGGAGGTGTCCTGCCTATGCCAGGGGTTGGAACTAGATGATCTTTGAGGTCCCTTCCAACCTTACCATTCTATGATTCTAAGATGTTGTCTTTGAAGAAAATCAGAAAATACATAAATATCTGTAATGATAGCAAGTCATTCTGGTTTTCAGTGCAGAATTATTGCACCAGTGAAGGGTAAATCTCAAAATAAAGCATATGGCCTGCAAGTTTGATCATGTAGTATAACAAAGCATGAACTCTATTACTCAAGTGCAAGCTTTGCCAAGTGAAAACATAAAATATAAACACCAATTTTTCTTGTGAAGAACCATGGGAAATGTAATAAACAAGAAAAGTGAATTTCTCATGGAGTCTTTGCATATTCTTTCACCTCTAGGGTTTTCTTTCTTAATTATCTCTACTGTTGACTCCAGTCTCCTCTGAGAGTATCCCCAGTCTCCTCTAAGGGTATCCCCAGTCTCCTCTAAGGGCATCCCATTGTTCCTGAGACTTCTACTCCAGCATGTGGTTTTCAAGAACAACTTGTTTCTCAACACCAGTATATGGACTTTCAAACAGACTTCTGATTTTGCATTTTATCAGACAACTGATTTCAATAAATAACTCAGAAACATTGCCTTGGAGGGCCCTCAGCCTCAAGATCACAGTTACAGTTAAGCTCCCATAATGTGGAATAACCCTCAGTAAAGGCCTAAACATAAGCACGTGGTGAGGTGAAGTGAAATAAGATACTGGAGCACATGAGGGACAGGACATCCTGTATTGCGTACTGCTCTGTCCAGAGCAGGAGACCTGCCATTCCAGGTTGTGTGCCTTTTGGGAATAGTCTAGTATATAGGGATGCAAAGTAGACATAAGAAAGAGGAACAGTCTGGAATCATGTTTTCTGTGCAGACCATAGGGGCACATCCAAGAAGACTGGAAGAGCAGTGGAAGTCAAGCCACGATGGCAGATTCAGAAAGGTTGTCTTGGAGACAAGAGCCTCAGATGGGACGAACTGCGATATCAGCCCTGAGCCAGAGCTGTATCTTTCCAGGAAATAAACTGTGAGCATTGTTTCACATGCTCATCACTGACTGACATCTCAATGTCTTGTTCAACAAGCTTGCTGCAAGATTAGTTCCTATATCTTGTTCCACTAGCTTGCTGCAAGATCAGTTGCTAATCTGTGTAAGGTAGCTAAAATCTCAGACTGCATGCTGAGCTGGCAGAGGGGAGTGGAGCAGAGACCTGGCATTAGGCCCTCTAAATTTTTTTCTCATTCTTAGGCATCATGTAATGTATCAGATTTTCAGGTAACAACAGTTCTTCATTGGTTTCATGCCCATATAGTATAGGCACTCTAATATAGACTCCTGAGTGGCTCTCATTGGTTTTTTTACCCTGTTTTCCAAGCAAAGGGGAATTTGTTCCTAGAAGCATTACTTTTGCCAAGAATGGTAACCACAAACATTGCTGTTTACGTCACAAATTCGGAGGGCACAGACAGGAAGTCTCTCTCTTGTCAGGGTAGAGAAGAAAAGGAGCTTGAGGTCCCAGATTACCTTAGCAGGGAGGTGACTGACCATCCGAGCTAGCGTGGGAAGTGTCCACCACAAGGAACATGATACCAGCAGCTGTTTTGCTGCTGCCAGTAAGTACTGCAGAGTGCCACAAGACAGAGTATTTCTTAGCCTTCTTTTGTTGTTACACATTAAGATTTAACCAAAAAATGCACCTCTAAACACCTCTTCTCCAAACAAACTGCCCAGTTTGAGCACCATAGTGATTGTAAACAGCAGAACTGACAGTGGCTGTTAACAGTAATCTGAACCAGTAACAAAGAAATGAGTTTTGTGGGAAAGAGGAAAAAACATGCCAACACACAAAACACTAAAAGGCAGGAGGAACAAGTGCATACTTGTAAGTGCTACACATTTGTGTCATTTTATATTCTGTTTAATATACACAGATAAAGCAGATACTGCTGGGGAAAGCAGTTCTTCCTAAGACTTATTCTCCAAAGCCTTTACCAGTTTTGCTGCCCTTCTCTGGACATGCTCTAGCAACTCAATGTCTTTCAAGCCTGCAGTGTCATATGGGGCTGTTGCGACTCAAGTTCAGGATCAAGCACTTGGCTCCACTAAGCCTCATACAACTGACCTTGGTCCATTGGTCCAGCCTGTCCAGAGCCCTTTGCAGAGCCTTCCTACCCTCAAGCAGATCAACACTTCCACACAATTTAGTTTTATCTGTAAACTTACTGAAGGGGCACTCAATTCCCTCATACAGAATCACTGATAAAGGCATGAAAGACTATTGACAAGGTCTTGTAATGACAGGACGAGGGGCAATGGGTTTAAACTAGCAGAGGGGAGATTGAAACTGGATGTTAGGAGGAAGTTCTTTACAGTGAGGGTGGTGAGACACTGGCATAGGTTGCCCAGGGAGGTTGTGGTTGCTCCCTCCCTGAAGGTGTTCAAGGCCAGGTTGGATGAGGTCTTGAGTGACCTGTACTAGTGGGACGTGTCCCTGCCTGTGGCAGGGGGTTGGAAATTGATGATCTTTGAGGTCTCTTCTGACCTTACCATTCTATGATTCTACCCTAAAAAGTCCCTCACCAGCTTTCATGTAGGCCTCCTTCACATACTGTAATGCCACAATAAGGTCTCCTTGTCACCCTCTCTTCTCCAGACTGAACAGCACCAACTCTCTCAGTCTGCCTCCATAGGAGAGGTGCTCCAGCCCTCTGAGCATCCTCATGACCTAGTTTTGTGTCATCAGCAAACTTGTTGACTGTGCACACTGCTCCCCCATCCAGGTCTTCAATGAATATATTGAATAGTACTGGTCCAAGTACTGAACCCCTGCGGGACCCTGCTAGCTACAG
Organism: Semnornis frantzii; assembly: GCA_013399775.1. Taxonomy (NCBI): domain Eukaryota; kingdom Metazoa; phylum Chordata; class Aves; order Piciformes; family Ramphastidae; genus Semnornis; species Semnornis frantzii. The sequence continues at coordinate 18,251 of VWYK01071493.1, read as the reverse complement.
GCCTCCAGCTAGACTCTGTTCCCTTGACCACAACTCACTGACTTCTTTCCTTCAACCAGTTCCCAATCCACATCGCTACCTGACCATTCAGACCACACTGCCTCAGTTTAGCCAAGGATGCTGTGGACGAAAGTGTCAAATGCTTTACTGAAATCAAGATAAACCACATCCACAGATCTACCATCATCTATCCACCTGGTTATGTCCTCATAAAAGGCTTTGAATTGGCCAAACATGACTTCCCCTTGGTAAAACCATGTTGACTGCTCCTGATGACTCTCCTGTCCTTGATATGGCTAAGGACAGCACCAAGAATAAGTTGCGCTGTTGCCTTTCTGGGGATGGAGGTAATCACCTTCATGATACTCTTGCAACAGACTCACCATTTTAAACATGGAGTATGAACATCAACACAATTTTTCAGAAGAGCGGTTTAACTGGCCTGTCCAACTGGTTTTATGGTTTATTTCAGCCCCTATAGTAAAGTGTCAGTTACTCTACCATATATAAGTATGCAGTGAGTACATAAAAAGTGTTCAGGTTCTCAGATTGAGATTATTTGGTAGGGTTCCACAAGAATCACTGGACCTTAACAGAATCACAGAATATTAGGGGTTGGAAGAGACTTTTAGAGATCACAATATGTATCTTAAGATCCCAAAGTACAGGAGCTTAGTTTTGTTATAAAACCATAGTGCACATTGAAATTGGACATGGAAAAAAATTCTAAATGGAAGAGTAATAATTTTTTTTTTTAATCCTCTGAATTTCCAAGAACTGCTATGAAGCAAATCCCAGTTCATGGTAGAGCCTACTTTGTCTCCAGATATGAAAATAAATTGTATTCCTTCTTACACTGTCATCATTCAAAGTAAAAACTCATACTGACTTCCACTCTAAATCTATTTTCTGTCAGATTTGTATGTGTTTAAGCAGGTAAATCCTAAAACGCTTTAAGAAACCTCCACTTTTGTGACCTGCTGTTCTAAATACTTTGTGTCACAAGACACAAGAAAGTATTTTCTGTTGACAGTCAATGCTATGTACTTAAAATGGTAAAAATGTTACAGAGACCCCTCTCATTCATATCTTGGAATAACTCAAGGAAACCATAAAGCTGGTTTATCTTATGAAGTTTATCAGAACAGATGCTTTCATGAATTTTCTGAATTCCATATGTTTAGATTGTAAATGAGGCTTAATCCCCCAGCTCATTTAAGTGTTGTAGCAATGCTTGTGCTACACATAAACATTACATAAATGGTTGTTTTCATTCATTTTGTCATAGAATCATAGATTGGTTTGGCTTGGAAGGACCCTGAAAGATCATGTAGTGTCAATCCCTCTGTTGCAGACAGGGACACCTTCCAGCAGACCAGGTTGCTCAGGGCCCCATCCAGCCTGGTCTTTAACACCTCCAGGGACAAGGTTTCTACCACATCCCTAGGCAATCCGTTCCAGTATCTCACCACCTTCACTGTAAAGAATTTATTTCTAATATCCAGTCTAAATCTGCCCTCCTCAAGCTTCAATCAATGCCCTCTCATCCTACCACTAAGTGCCTTGCACAAAGTCCCTTCCTGGTCACCTTGTAGGCCCCTTTCAGGTGCTGGAAGGCTGCTATAAGCTTTCCCCAAAGCCTTCTCTACTCCAGGCTGAACAGTCCCAATGCTTTGCAGCTTGTCCCCAAGGAGAAGGTGCTCCTTCTCTGGACCTGCTCCAGCAGTTCCATATTCCTCTTATGTTGGAGGCACCAGAACTGGACGCAGTGTTCCAGGTGCAGTGTCACCACAGCAGAGGGGGAGCATCACCTCCCTGGTCCTGATGGTCACATTCTTTTTGACACAGCTCAGAACACAGTTGGCCTTCTGGGTTGCAAGTGCATGCTGGCACATCACGTGGAGGTTCTCATCTACTGACACCCCAAGCCCTTCTCCTCCTAGTCCTTTGTTGTGGAAGGGTAATTAATTGATGTGAGATCTGATTTTCAAAGATTAATGTTGTTTATTTATATTCAATATTCAGAACTCTCACCACCCGGACCACTGACTTTAATAATAATCAGTTCTTCGCATGGTCATGGAAACTTTATACAGGATCTAGAAATAACTAGTAATAATATAACATTAAATGAACTCAATTGAACTGGAAGAGAAGGTTCCTGCAGTCAATACCCTGCTTGCCCACTAGATGGACTCAGGGAGTTCCTTTCTGCTTATGGCAGAAGGTGAATTACAAGAGGCTTAAAGTACTTACAAAATGATCTGGTTGCTGTTGGGGCTGGCTTCAGTCAGTACCCAAACGCTTTCAGGGAATTCTGTTACTGTCTTGTCACCCACTGAGACTTCTGATTCTTCCCACACTGCTGCGGAAAGGAGGCAGACAGTCTCTGACCTGGTCTGATCTCTCTGGACAATCTGTGCATCCAGGACTTCCTGTCTTGGCAAAAGGCTTTCAGGTGCAGGCAGGATGTCTTGCCATGTGCACAGATGTCATGCTGGTTATGCAGGCCGATCACATGGAGGCATTTAGAGCCTGTTTCTGGGAAACGGAAGGCAGGCAGTTTCCAAGCAGTTCAGGATACAATAAGACAGTAGCAAGCCTGAGTGCAACAGCAGAGCATGTTGCATCACCTGTTCATCTCCTTTTATCAATACAGCCCAAGACTAATGGGCCTTTGGACACAGAATAGCCAATCAGAATGGCAGTTAGGCAAGCCTGACCATATTAGGTGAAGCCATAGGCTTGCTTTACTCTTTTTAGGGCAGAACACAGGCCTTGCACAGGGCATGGACAAGCTGAGCCTGTGTACCTTGTGTACCACAGGGTGCCAACAATCTGAGCAAGCCACAGTCCTTAGACTCAGAGGCTCCAGGTTCTTTGTCCTCTTTACCAGGGTTACTTCTCCCCATAGCAGAAGAAGGGAGAGCAGAAAAACATGTCTGGGCAAGCCAGGACATGTATAAGCCTATTTTGGCCTGCTTAGGCCTACCACGACATCCTTGTTCTGAAATAAATCTCACGACAAACACCGGTAGCAGCAGAGCGACCTACAGCCTTGCTCTGCCAGGGTCTCCTAGGCCCACAGGCCCTTTAACCCAGGCCCGGTCGCACAACACCCAGCAGCACACAGGGACCGGCAGGCACAGGGACCGCACACCTCCTCTCCAGGCACGGCGTGACCTGGCTGACACGTGGAGCCGTGGAGACCCCTAGTGGTGGTGTTGCGCTGGCCGCCGCCTGCTGCTCTGCAACTCTGGGCAAAGAATCGCTTCGGCTGAAAAAGAGCCTTAAGATCATCGAGTCCAACCATTATCTAACTCTGCAGAGTCTGGTGATAAGCCATGTCCCTCAGCACCACATCTCTGCGTCTTGTAAACACCTCCGGGGATGGTGATTCAATCATCTCCCTGGGGAGCCAGTTCCAGGGTTTGAGTACACTTCCAGTGTAGAAGTTCTTTCTAATATCCAATCTAAATCCCCTCTGGTGCAACGTTAGTTAATAAAACCAGTTGCCATACTCAGACTCCTTGTGTGCTGCTACTTGTTAGTTAGTTTGAGGAGGACAGGCAGATAATATCACATAGAATTACAGAATCGTCAGGGCTGGAAGTGACCTCAAGGATCATCTAGTTCCAATGCCCCTACCACTCATACATGAATTTACCTGTGTCTCAGCTGCAGGACTCTTGGCTAAAAGAGAGATGGACTAGCAGCCAAAAGTCTGAGAGGAAGGAACAGACACTTGGTTGGTGGAAAAACAGGTAAGGTGAAAGTTTGGTGGCATTGGGTCCCATACATCAACTTTTTACTATGGAATAAACTTACGAGATTAACATATTTCTGTATTTTTTAGGCTTGCAAGTATAGTCATTCTTAAGACAAAAGAAATAATCTGGAAAAGGATAATACTGAAAAACAATTCACAGCTTTGGCAGTAATTCAGCATGTGTTTCTTGAAATAACTCTTGTAACTACTTTGTATATAGACATTATTCACTCCTGAAGTGAAAAAAAGTTGGTAGCTACCACAAGAGCAATTCATAAAATCACACAGAACCAAAGTAGCTCAAAACCATGGGACTGCTCTCAGAGACACAGAGTGGGACTAAGGCAGTTTCAATCTACTTCTAAATTGCATGGGGTGTATGATGTTGCACTGTGACTTCTGAATCAAAGCCTCACTTAGACAAAAAGCAATTTAAAAAGAGTGTCAATTTTTTACAGGAGATGTGCATATCACATAATAAAAGATACATATTAAAAGCTAAGAGCACATTGTTAAAAGATAGATGTTTTGCAGCATTTGGTGCACAAGTCTCCTTTCAGAATTTCCCAAGGAAACACAGCCTTCCGAGTTTTTTGGACTTGCCTATCATAGGGCTGATGCACTATAAGCAACACCATTACATAACACTTACTCAAAACACAGACTGATGAAGTACATCAGTGACACACCAGGGCTGGGAAAAATATTCAGCATTTGTCAGCAAGCACCTCCAAATGAGCAGAACATTTCGATAAGGATTGTTTTTCTAACTTAAAATCTAATAAATAACTGATAACTCTTTTGACCTTTGTGGCATGAAGTCCAAGGAGGTTATGAAGTTGGTTTCCACAGAACAAAAGGGTATAGGAAAATGGAAAGGAAATTCTCTCCATAATGTGCTGTAGACATTAGGAACAAATCTCTTATGGTATTCCTTTACACTATAGCTGGAACAGTAACTCTGTCCTAAACAGCTTGTGCAGGGATGCTGACCTACATAGCCTACATCCGGTGATCCTTTTAACAATGGAAAAAAAGTCACCTTCTCAACAGAAAAGTAAGGACCTGTTGATTTAGAAAGAAAAATCTTCAAGAGATAAATACTATTGCTATTATTTTAAGGGACAAACTATTTGTATATTGGAAAGCTTTACAAGTGAAAGGCTTCTTCGATTTTTCAAATTATATATAGAGAAGCAATCAAAGTAAAGTTAGGATTTTATTTGAAAGCAGCTTTTCCTAGATAACAGACAAAGTTATGGGAGCATTTAATACTTTGTCCTACACAGATAGCAAGTAAAATTCACCTGTGAGCAACATTCACTGTGTAGCAGTGTTAAGAAACCCAACTTAGCCCCAAACAGGTTACTCTGAGTAACAGAAGTGAGCTTTGTAGATGTGATTCTTCAAATGCAATAACTTATTCTGCTTTTGGTTTACTTTATTTTTCTACAAACCATAGGGAAAAAAATGTAGTTCTTGGAAGTGTTTTTCTGTTGGTATGTCTCCTAAAACAGAAAAAAGAAAATTGCAAGAAACAACACAGAAATGGTGAATGGAAAAGCAAATAAGTTTGATCACACTCTATTGCTGTTAAAAAGCATTGTGTCTTCCTCTCTGATGGCCTGACTTCCCAATTTATTCTCCTGCCTTAATTCCATTTTTATTAGTTTCCAAATTTCTTCAGGCCTTTGGCATTTACTTTATGAATGACATTAAACTGGGATGGACTGGGCTAGATATCCAAGGAAATTCCAAGTACTGAACAAAGCAGTTTTAGTAGCTCACTCTTCTGTACCAGAGATGATCTTGTATCCCTTTGTTGCAGGATATCTAGTGATGACATCTCCCACAGGAAACAGCCAATGTCCCATCTGCTCTAACTTCCAGTAGTCTGATGAATTCATTCAGTGTATCTGATTCACATCCAATCTGCTTACTGAGCTGACAGACTACGCTGAACATGATCAGTCATAAACCTTATTTCTTCTGTCGAATGGGGTGAGTCAGAATCAAAAGAGATTTTAAGAGAATTTGGCAAGAGTCAGTTTAGACTTTGGCTACACTCCCTTTGGCAGAGGGCAGTCAGAAATCCAAGCCCCACTAAAACGAATACTTAATTCTGCAATATTTTCCCAGGTTTTCCTAAAAGCCATGTAAAGTTTTTGGGCTGTTGGACAAAAGGATGTCCAGTAACCCTGTGACTGTCTTTTGCACATGCCTCAAACAATAAATCTGGGATGCCTCCCATGTTTTGCCCAGAAGCAAAATAGGTGCCAACTCAAATGCCATAGAACTTAGGCATCTACTTGCTCAGAAATATCAAATACGGTAGTTCCACAGACACCTGTGAGCAGACATTTGGGCACCTTGGTAACACGTAGAAGCCTGGGCCTATCAGAGTTATGGTCATATCTAAGGCTAGATAGTTCATGAAAGCATCCAAAGTATGCCTAAAGGCTTCATGGATCTAGATGCTAGTTCCTAATCTTATCTAGATGGCAGCATTTGCTGGAACAATTGTGTTCTCATGAACTCCCTAACATACCTTGCACACCAACGTATGAGCGTAGGAAGAAACAAGTAGCTTGATTTTTTAAATACATAGTTTAAAGGTCCCACTTAGATACAAAGAAATTATATTGCTTTTGCACTACTACAGAACTCTATAGATCTGCCTCTGTCCATTACACGGAGCTCTACAGGACTCTATAATGGTATAAATGTACTGAAAGAGCTAGAAAGAGGTATTAAAATCTCACAGTTGTATACTGTGAAGTAGTATTTCTTCTGAAAAGACTGGATGAGGCACTTGGTGCCATGGTCTAGTTGACTGGCTAGTGCTGGTTGATAGGTTGGACTGGATGACCTTGGGGGTCTCTTCCAACCTGGTCGATTCTATGATTCTATATTGGTACACCTCAGCACTGCTGCAAAGCTACTTTCTCAACAGTAACCTCATTCTGCAGAACCTCTCTCAGCCTCTGCATTTTTGCACATTAATTGCAAAGCTGTGCGTTGTGCATGTGTTGCATGAACACATTTAGAATATTGCCCCAAGTGTATTCCTCTATCTCAGATTTTAGGTGTACCTGCCTATCCATTACAGCCTAAAGATAACATTCCCAGATCGCTTTCGAAAACAGTATTTTAAAATCTTAGTCATACTTGCAAGTCTCAAACATTGGTTTCTTGCACTGTGTAGCAGGACTCGTTAGACCTTACTAATTTGTAGCATGTGTTCTGAAGAGAGACAGTCCTAAAGACACAGATTCAGAGAGATTCTGTGAATCAGAATTTAGGTGTGAAACTAATTGTTAATGAAATTAGTCTTAGTTAAAAAACAAACAAACAAACCCCAAAACAAAACATAACCCACAAACAGGCAAATTGTGCTGCTCTACTGCAGCAAATGCAAGGTATTTGTTAAATGTACATTCATCAGATGAGCATTCACTGAAACCTTTCTAATTTCATTTACTTGAAAGTCAACTTGCTAAGATGCAGCACTGTTTAAAGTTCCAAATTCTGCCTCTTGATTAAAATTGAAAAGAATCTGTTACTATTTTAGTATTCTAAAACATGGCACATTCTCTTTGAAGTCAAAAATAGGAGGGAGTAGGGAGGTAATTATTTCTAATTCGGTCACAGCAGTGAGTTGTATTGATGTCAGACGTAATAAAGGCCCATTGTAGAAGGCAGTATCTTTATAGTAAACCTAATTAATATCTTTGTAATATACTCAGATTACCAAAAACTCTTCACACAAATCTCAAATTCATAGTTCAAAAAGAGGAAAAGCCATTATTTCGAAACAAAAGCTTCCATTTTGTCTCAGCTTAACAAGTCTCTCATTTAACTTTTTAAAAATAAATTTGAAACACTGTTCAAAGTCAGTGTTGCTGGTGGAAGCCTGAAATACTCCAACACATTTACAATGTACAGTTTCAATTAAAAAATGTTGTGGTTTTTTTTTTTTTTTAACTTGCTGTAACTAGAAAGCAGTTGTTTCAATATTCCTCCAAATACTGCATTCTCTCTCTGCTCTCAGTCTCTTGCATCAGGTAACTTTGCTTGAACCATACCTAGCAGACTTTCACAGTAAGATTTAATCCAGTTACCTAGGTGAGAAGCCATGACTGGATTCATGTTTGTTCTGTCCAACCTTGTTTCCACTGGAAACAAGCAGAGAAAGATTCAGAAAGATTAGATCCAAGGTGCAATTCTTATGAAACAATCATTTGACTTCAAAAAGTCAAATTAAAATATTTTCTTGAAAAGTGACTGATCCTCTAACATCTTTTATTGAAAATAGCAAGAAAAACATTTCAGTTTTAACTTCGCAAGCGTTAACTGCTCCAAATTATGGAGAGTTTATCAGACTGCGACTGGGGTATAGAACAGACAAATTATTTCCTGACACAGCTCACTGTAATGGAGGGGAATTAATGCAAGATATTATTTTCAAATATTAATATTGTTTATTAATATTCGATATTCAGAACTGGCCACTCTGACCACTAATTTTAATAACAATCAGTTCTCGCACGGTCATGGAAACTTTATACAGGTAATAACACAGGATCTAGAGATAACTAGTAATAATATATAACATTAATTGAACTCAACTGAACAGGAAGAGAAGGCTCTTGCAGTCAATACCCTGCTTGCCCACTATATGGACCCAAGGAGCTCCTTTCTGCTTATGGCAGAAGGCAATGGTGAATTACAAGAGGCTTTAAGTATTTACTCACAAAATCATCTCCCAACTGGCAGGGCTGGCTACAGCTTCAGACAGTACCCAAATGCTTTCAGGGAATTCTGTAACTGTCTTGTCAGCCGCTGAGACTTCTGATTCTTCCCAGGCTACTGGGTGCTGAGGAAAGGAGGCAGACAATTTCTGACCTGGTCCTGACCTCACTGGATGATCTGTGTATCTCCAGGACTTCCCGTGTTAGCAGGAGGCTTTCGGGTGCAGGCAGGATGTCTTGCCATGTGCAGTCTCAGCATAATGTCACACTGGCTGTGCAGGCCAATCACATGGAGGCATTTAGAGCCTGTTCCTGGGAAACTCGAAGTACCAGCTTTACTGTTAGTAATGGAAAAGCAGAAGAAACTAGTTTGGAATAGTGGGAAAACAAAGGGAATTTTGATGACCATTTATATACTGCCACTCTAAAATGCGAGTTAATGAGTTGTTCACTTTCTGTTGGTGGGGTATAATGCACAGACTCATTGGTTTGAAAGGTTTGTGCAACTCTTGTTCATACTGATGAGCTCTTACAAAATTCAATGGAGTGAAGTAAAAAGTTCTTCTAAAACCAGATTAGCAATGTTAAATGAAGTATCCTCTGATAACAAAAGATATGGTTTCATATGGTCCAGAAATTCTATGTATTGTCCACCATATATTTACTGGCATTATGCTGTTATGTAAATCCATGATCACTTCCATATTTACAAAATGTGTTGTGTATTGCACGAAAATATTTCCAGTTCAAACCCCATAGAGCTAACTCAGCAAAACCAAAGCAACTTGGTGCTTTCTGAACATCAAAAAGGCAATTTCAGCCCACAAATGTAACCTATTAAAGCTGGTTAAATCCAGCTGGTGAAAACCAATTTAGGTTTCAAATGGCAGCTGCAATGTTTTTAATATCTAATTAGCTACCAAGCAGTGGTCCCTCACATTTCCATAACACATAGATGTTTGGAAAACTTTTGTTGGAAGCAATGCTTAGCAGTTCCTTACTTCATATGAAATCTGTCAGGAGCTGAGTGTCTGTGTGTGGGGTCACATGTGGGTGAAAACAGCCAAAGTGCATCTACTCCTGAGGTCGAGTATGACATCTCTAACAAGCATTCAAGAGAAAAATAGGATTCCACTGGTTCTCTGTCTCCTGTGGATGCTCTTAACAGTTGGGGAACATCCAGGTTTCCTCTTCCTAACAGTCACCAGAATACTATTGAGGGGTTACAGAATCACACAGAATGGTCTGGGTTGGAAAGGACCTCCAAAGGTCATGCAGTCCAATCCTCTTTATAGTAAGCATGGATATACTCAACTAGATCAGTTTACCCAGAGCTCTGTCAATCCTCACCTTGAATGTCTCCAGGGATGGGACCTCAACCACCTCCCTAGGCAACCCCATCTCAGTGTTCCACCACCCTCAAGGTGAAGAACCTGTTCCTAAATCTGCTGTAGTTTGAAACCATTGCCCTTTGTCCTATCAATGCAGGCCATTGTTACACTTTTGCAAATGAAGCACCGACATTTTTTTGATATTCAAGTGTTAGAGGCCCTCTGTGTAGAGTGTCAGGCACTTGCAAAAGGAAACATCTCCAAACTGAAAATTCAGACCGGTTAACTTAATGTGCTATACCAGTCACAAGCTGAGTATCTCAGACACTGCCTGACCACTTCCTTCTATTTCTCTGTGCCTTACTGTGCCCCACCATTTCTAAATCAATGAAGATGTTGCATAATGTAGTGTGGCAATCTTTATTTCTTACTGCAATGCAACAAAAATAACTTCAAAAACAGATGTGAAGCTGGCTGAATTTCTGAAACTGTAGCCCAAGTGGTGCACACATAAACCTGGCCTGCAATCCAATCTATATATGGGTGCTTCTTCTGTCTTACACTTGGTACTTCAAAGCAGCATAAGTTTAGCAATTACTATGTACTGCTTCTGTTGTAGTAAAGGTAACCACTGTTTCAAGGATGGCAGAAAATTCAGAGACAAGTCATTATGAAGTCTAAGCTAGAAGGGGTTAAAGAAAACATCATCTTAATCAGTAGGAACTGGATTTCTACAAGGATAAAATTCTAAGCATGTTTGGAGAAGTTCCAAAGGACATAATTTATCCAAAATAATTGTACAACTTGATTGGTATCACCATTGGTGAATTCAAACTTACATTAAACATAAATCAAACCTTTGAGGTAAAGAAGGCCAAAAATATTCAAGAAACATATAAAAAAAGTGATAAATGTGACACACTTAAATGGAAAAACATTTCACATACGTGCAGGAATTTTCTATTCAAATGAGCACTATGCAAAGCATAAGCACAGTATTTACTTATAGGATAGCAATGTCATTCAGTTGGGACACAGCAGTCTCTAGCAAAATGAAACTGAAGCCTTACATGCTAGCACACTAGCTGCCTCCCTTCGCCCCAACTCAGAGCAAACTAATACTCTTTCTGTTACTGAACAATGACAACGAAAACATTCCTCATGCTTCATTTCTTCAGGAAGTTAAAATGAGCATCAAAACCCAAAAGAGCAAATCGAACTGTTCTGAAGTTTGTTTACTGCTTACAAATAGCTACCGACACTTAAGAGGCTTCCCCAAGCTTCCCTAAAAGTAGTGATTTTCCACTGAGCTATGTATCGTACTTGCTATGCTGCAAAAATATACGAAGAAGCTCCACAAAGTACAACACACTATGTAATTGAAGTCATAAGTGTTTAATACACATTGTAATGAACTTCAGTAAGGCACGCACTCGACTATGGTGCACAGGCACAAGATCCTTGAGTGATTTAACACATGACCTAAAACTGCGGTACCATATACAATTTAAAGAAATCCCAAAGCTGTCAGAAACCATGACAAAGAGTAGGCCTTGGCTCATAAATGTCTTTGTGGTTTACTCAATTGTCAGCAGTAATTATTGTCTTCCCATGAACATTGTTAGGTTTGGCATCTGTAGCCCTAGGAAGACATTTTTCCACAGTATTCATTCTGTAAACCAGTAATCACCACACCGGAGGAGGGAAAGAAAAAAAAAGTCCAAACCCCAAAACTCAAACCATACAATTAAAGTCAATGGATCTTGACTAAGTCTGCTGAAGATTCGGGAAAGGAACAGCATTTCACAATCAAAACTTTCAACTGGCTTCTAGGACAGAACCGCTCAAATGCAGAAAAAACACCATTGAAGGAGATTTTCATAGGACAGAAAAGTGACCAGCCACCTCTATAGCCCCCTAAAACGCACATATGCTACAGGAAAGTTGAGGAGAACCAATCCTCCTTTCTAATTCTCCTTTTGCCTTTGAATTATTTTTGGGCAGTTTCCACACCGTTGAATGCCAGATGTGAAAGGTTCGTATGCATGTATACAGACTACAAGTCTGAAACAGGGACAGTATACTCCCTGTGTTAAACAAAAAAGCAGGAAAAAAACAAAAGGGTGAGAAAACAGTTAAGATATGATTACATTTTATTTTCCTGCTCTTTCCCCCGTGTATCACAGAACCACAGAATGGTAGGGGTTGGAAGGGACCTCTAGAGGTCATTTAGTCCACTCCCGATAAAGCAGGATCATCTAGACCATGTTGCACAAGAACATATCCAGGTGGGTTTTGCAAGTCTGCAGCGGTATCACTGGGCACCACTGAAAACAGCCCTGCCCCATCTTGACCTCCACCCTTTAGATATGGACAAACGTTGATAACTTCCCCTCTCCGTCTTCTCTTTTTCAGGTGTAGCCCCAGGTCTCTCAGCCTCTGCTTGTAAGAGAGATACTCCAGTCCTCTTGTTGGCCTTATGGCCCTCTGATGGACTCTCCCCAGTAGTTCTTTGTCCCTCTTGCACTGGGAAGCCCAGAATTGGACACAATACTCCAGGCGTGGCCTCAGCAGGGCAGAGGGTGGGGCGAGAACCTCCCTCAACCTGCCTGTCACACTCTTCTACTTCCACTTCATGACATGCCAAAATCAGCATCACAACCCATGCCCACCCCTTGGAACTCCAGCACTGGTCTTGGCTTTGAATTACTCCTCAGCTCTGATGCAAAAATCAAGCATGCATGAGGGAAAGAAGGCTTTTGTAAATTAATGCAAGCAGAACCAATACAGCAAACAACTCAGAAGCAAGGGCCATGTATGCAGAAGGCTTACTTTTTATATAACTAGTGTTCTTTTTCCTAATGTTGCTCTGATCTGCAAAAAAATGAAGTGATTGCTTTTCTCATGGTTTAATGATGACTTATTTCTGATGGGTTCTGAATCATTCATTCGGGTGTCTTGACTAGGATCTTTCCATGTTCAAACTCAAGTATGTTGAACGGCTAGATAAGGATCTAAATTTTGAGGTGTATAATTTCTTTTTTAGCTTGCAGTTATTGAAGGCACTACATCATAAGCTAATACTAACTTTTTCATTAGAAAAGCTGATCAGCGTTGACTCTTGAATGAAAAAAAATCTCACTTTAAGCCTATAATAGTTAGCAGGCTACAAGTCACATTTATCATTTAATTTAACTATGACAGACACAGTAAATATTTCAGAAACATTTTTTTATACATATATAAACAAATCTCATGACATAGGATTTTTTTCCCATCTTCAAAATTAGGGAAGAATTTTAATAAGGTGGAAAATGTTATGTGTTTAAATTATCTTTATCAATAGCTTCTAGAGGAACAGGATACAACCATAACATTCTAGTAACTTAAAAAGTCATTCAGTCGAAATATTTTGGAACCAGCTTAGGTTAAGAAATAGTACCTGGCTCATTAAGATAAAAAAACCTCAGCCTTACAGTAGACAGAAAACAGAAATTCAGTAACTTACTGAAGGTTACAAAAAGCTAAGGAGATCCCAGACTATTGGGAATGCCATACTCCGATTAGCTAAGAATAAAAACAGAGGCAAGATTTAATAGAGTCTAGATAAAATGACATACAAATCTGAGAGATTTATGTAATTTTGAAGACAAACCTGGCAGGGTTTAAAAATAAAAATTAAGGTAACATCAGGCAACATCATCTTGCAGTACACATTCAGTCTTTCACATACCTACATATCACTATAGTGTCTTTTCCCAGAGACAGAATTACAAAATATAAAGCAAAGGTATACAGAAGTTTGGAAGGCTAGTAGGCCTAAAACATGTCCTGGATTGCCTGACCCTTCTGCTGATAGAGGAGTCAAGGGCAGGAGGAAAACAAACACTTAGGCCATTATGTCCCCTCCCAAAGGGATAAACAGGTACCCACAGGTGCTTAGGTACTTGTTAGTGTCTTGCCCAATAAGGCTAAACGAGCCCTGGTTTCACCTAATATGGGCAGTTTTGCAAATGCCATTCTGACTGGTGAATCTCTGTGGCCAAAGGAACCATTGCACTTGGGCAAATATAAACGGAGCTAAGTTGCAAGCAGTTGGGCTGCCTCTGCCTCACGGTGCGCTGCTCTGCTGCATGTTCTGCTGTGCTCAGACAATGTGCTCTGCCTCACTGCTCTCAACTTTGAAAATGTGTTCTGCTCTGCCTCATGCTTCATACCAGCTTAGCCCTGATGGTTTGGGCTTGAACTACCTGGAAACTTAAGTGACTCAAGTTTACCAGAAGGCACCAAGCGCCTCACAACATGGTAAGAAGTGCCACCAACATTGTGCTCTGCATATCTGCAAGATGTCCTCCCTGCGCATCTTCAAACCTCCATGCCAAGAGGAACCAGGATCAGGTCAGAGATTGTTTGCCTCTTTGCCAGAACCCTGCTAGAGCCTGGGAAGATCTAGAAGCCTCTCAATAGCTATCAAGAATCCAACCAGTTCCAACACTGCTGCAAAGGAGCCAGGGACTATCTCTGAATTCTACTCCACCACCATGAGTAGAACAGACTTTCCCTGGGGCTTCCGGCTGCCTCTTTGTGAATAGGGAAAAGTCATTTGGTGGCTAAACCTTTTTCAATTTTCTGATTTTCCTAAATTACTAAATTGCCTATAAGCATCCTTGTGAAGATTTTCCCAACCAAGTTAGAATCCAAATTTAACTAGTTTGTATGTAGTTACATATAAGTTGTATACATATTTTATAATTCCTGCCTCATTAATTGCCCCAACTAATTCAAATTCCTGTTACAGATTGCAGATAGATAAGAGATGCCTGGTTTACATAACTCTTAACACCCTAATGACTCAGGAAGGCATAGGCAACTTAATTATCAAAAGAACACAAAGAGTAACTGTGGAGATGGTGAAGTGGCACTGCCTTCGGTCTGAGAAACTGGTCATCAGTGGGAGAGAAGGCAGTCCCAAGTGTGGCATTGGACCTTAACAACTATGAAGTGTTAAGAGTGAAACAGGCTGTATCCACATGGAAAACAGTGTCACTAACTCAAGCATTGGACAAGATACTGGCTTTTATCCATTCTGTAACATGTTCTGAAAGACTCTATGCAGATGTGCAGTAGAAAACACCAAATTCTTCCCTAAAAAGACAAGTGACCCAAGAGATAATGCAGAAGGTGGGAGAATGTGGAGGTGGTAGGGAAGGGGATGGTGGGGGCTGAGTTAGGGAGGGAGGCAGCCAGGAAAGGGAGAAAAGCTCATTGTTTTTATTTACACACATTGCAATGGGCTTTTAGAACAGTGGCCATCCATGGAGTTAGTTACTAGGACCATTATGTTGGTACCCAGTGACAAGGGATATAATCAAGAATAGTGTTCACTGTTGTTGCCAGTTGAGGCAAAGTCCTGTTTTCATTAAGGTTAAGCTAGAAATTAGACTGATGCCTCTTGATGGCATTAAGTCTCTCTAAGAGCATACATACACAACAGAAAAAAAAAAAAAATTAAGAGTCAGCATAACCAAGAAAAGCTTAAAAAAATCTGCCCTATTTCATATTGTTTATTTATCATACTTAAAGCTAAACCTGTACAAATTTCTACGTGTTGCATTGAAAGAACTGTTCCCTAGCTTAAAAAATGAACAAAAACATCAGGTGCATTAAACTTATGGTCCCTTTTGCAGTTTTTGTGCAGTCAGTATCATTATTTCAGTTCAAAGCTTTTGAGAGGTATGAAAACCCCTAACAATGGAAATGCAGACCACAGTGCCCTCTTTTGGGCCACCCATGACTGATACCAAGCTTGTATTCATAGGGATCTCAAAAGCAAAA